>CAUYLG010013632.1:0-31285 GCA_963573385.1 Cacajao melanocephalus
TCCATGTCCCTACAAAGGACAGGAACTCACCGTTTTTTATGGCTGCATAGTATTCCATGATGTATATGTGCCACAGTTTCCCTGTCCAGTCTATCATCGATGGGCATTTGGGTTGGTTCCAGGTCTTTGCTATTGTAAACAGTGCTGCAATGAACATCCGTGTGCATGTGTCCTTATAGTAGAATGATTTATAATCCTTTGGATATATACCCAGTAATGGGATTGCTGAGTCAAATGGAATTTCTTTTTCTAGGTCCTTGAGGAATCGCCACACTGTCTTCCACAATGGTTGAACTAATTTACACTCCCACCAACAGTGTAAAACTGTTCCTATTTCTCCACATCCTCTCCAGCATCTGTTGTCTACCGATTTTTTTAAAGATTGCCATTCTAACTGGCGTGAGATGGTATCTCAATGTAGTTTTGATTTGCATTTCTCTAATGACCAGTGATGATGAGCATTTTTTCATATGTTTCTTGGCCTCCTGTATGTCTTCTTTTGTAAAGTGTCTGTTCATATCCTTCGCCCACTTTTGAATGAGCTTATTTGTTTTTTTCTTGTAAATCTGTTTTAGTTCTTTGTAGATTCTGAATATTAGCCCTTTGTCAGATGGGTAGACTGCAAAAATTTTTTCCCATTCTATTGGTTGTCGATTCACTCTAATGACTGTTTCTTTTGCTGTGCAGAAGCTGTGGAGTTTGGTTAGGTCCCATTTGTCTATTTTGGCCTTTGTTACCAATGCTTTTGGTGTTTTGGTCATGAAGTCCTTGCCTACACTTATGTCCAGAATGGTTTTGCCTAGGTTTTCTTCTAGGGATTTTATGGTGTTAGGTCTTATGTTTTAGTCTTTAATCCATCTGGAGTTAATTTTAGTGTAAGGACCCCTTCCTGACACCTTACACTAAAATCTGAATCTTTTGACATTCTAAAGATACAATCACTTAACCCTCTCTTCCAACCACTTTCTTTCCTTAATTTCAGGCAACAATGTGAAAATAATAGCGCTTATGTCTTTGTAATAACAGAACTCTCTTTGTATTTTGTTTAGCCTCATTTTAATCCTCAGTGACTCATGTTTAAGAAATGAACTGTGCAGCTGTGATGGATCTAAGTCCTTGGCAACAACTCGGCGTGCAAACAAGTGGTCTCTCATAATGGATGGTCCTTAGCTTTGAATTACTAACTGTACAGTTTCAACAATGGAATTGTGTCATCAAATAGTGCCTTGGACTTTCTAAGTTTGATGAGACCTTTAAGATCCATTTCCTTATTTTACAGACCTTGTTCCAACAATTATGTCCACCTTCTTCTGTCAAGGTCATAACATATACCTTTCCCTGTTAGGGTGACCAACTTTCCTGGTTTTCCTGGGACTGTCCAATTTTCCTGAGACTATCCTATTTTTAACATCAAAAGTCTATCATCCTAAAAACTCATTGCTGGGCTAACCGAGCTGGCTGGTTACCCTACTGCTAGCTTCCATCTTTCACTCTTGGATCAAATCATTCCTGTGCTAAAAAGAACTTCTTATCCCTTTATCTTGTTATCTTCTCTGTTCACCTGTCCTGTCTTCCTCTTTTCCTCCTCAGAAAAAAAAATGAATATGTAATTTTCACTTGAAATATCTACTCCTCTACTCCTTCTTCCACTCGCTCCTCAGCTACACCAATTCTGGGGCTCCTGCCCTCCACTGAAATTGCTCTAACCACATCTAGTGAACACTCTGCAATGCTGATCTTGCTTTACTTCTGTGTTTCATTGGTTATGCTTGGTCACTCTCTTCCTCTCAAAACTCTCTCTCCTTGAAATTTCTACACTCCTCATTTCCCCCAATATCTCCACCTATTTGTTCCTTTTTGGTCTCTCAAAACATCCTTTTCCTCTGTTTTCCCATTAAATTTTGGTATGTAGTCACTCAGTGTATACTAGCTGAATGAGAAAATGACTCCTAAATTTTTTTTCTCCTCAAACCTCAGACTGTATGATTTCCTTGTGGAAGGAATGTTGGCTTTCCTAGCTGAGCATATCACACTTCCTTACTCTGTTCCCCATGCACAGAACACACACACACACATACCATCATGTTGCGTTTTTAATATTACTCTTTAATGATTTTATCCTGAATGAGCATGAGGTATCCTGGATCGTAGGCATATTTCATTTAATTACCTTACAGTAAACATTGTTGCTGCACCTTTCCTTTGCCCAATGACTTCCCTCCAGGGCGACATGATGAATGCTGATGAAACATTTTCCTACTTGAATGGCTAGATATTCCATAGGTGGTGGACTAAGAAAAATCATTTCCCTCTGCTTATAAAGAAGGAGGCCGCTATCCTTCTCTCCTTCTGAAAGCTTCTCTGTGGAAACATAATGGGCCTGAGTACCAACTCCAGCTTCTCCAGAAACCAGCTAGCCCTATGAATCTCACGTTTTACAATCTAGAAATGTTTCCAAGGTCTGGGCTTTATATTTTTTCTAATGTAAATACCTAGAGAGATACCTACTCCAGTCTCTCCAATGACTTAGAGTTTAGCTTAGGAACCTACCCTGAGCTATAACCATTTGACCCTCTTGGATCAGAGAAATCAACTAGACAAATGGCTACAGACCTAATCTCCATGTTGTGGGAAGTTCCTCAGGAGGCTAGAACTTTCTGTAGGTGAACTGAGACATCAGGAAAGTTTATTTCCTCAAACTTAGTTGAATTGCATCTGGCATTTGCTCATCTATTTAACCTAGAAACTAAGAGTCATGCTTGTTCCTTTTTCTCTCTTCTCTCCAGCATCTATTCAGTCACCAGAACTTCACACTTCAGATTTCTAAACATTTTCCTGTTCTATCCCTGTCATTTTTCCTGGTACCATTGCCCTGAGTCAGATCCTCATAATCTTGCACTGAATCCTTACAATTGCCTCATTATCTCTCTTATTCCATTTCTGCTCTTCTCAAGTACGTACTCTTTATTTATGTCAGGAAGAGCTATTTGGAACATACATATTCCTGTGCCACTCCCTTGGTTAACACCGTTCAAAGGTTCCTGATTACCTTCAAGGCAACACCTAAGCCTCTTAGCAGACCATAGATGATCATAGAGAGGCAGAGCTTCAAATTCTGATTTAAAAATCTAATATATTTCCAGATAATGATACTGTCTTTTTCATCTTTGGACATCCTTGTTCTTTATGCTCTAGAAACACTGGCCTGCCCGCGATACAGATACATACCATACTGTACTATGGCCTATGTCTCTACACTTGCATTTTCCTCTTCTTGGAATGTTCTCTAGCATACTCTTCCTTCAATAAGTCACGGTCATGCTTTTGAATTCCATGCTTTTCCCAATTTTCTTCCCCATATTGCAAAAGTCTATAGCACTGTCTGCATTGTATTGAAATTATTTATGTGTTTGACTCTTCTATTAAATATTAAAAATTCCTAAATAGAAAGGGCTGTTTTGCATTCAACTTCATATTTCCAGTCTCAAGTACAACCACTGACACACAATAGTTCAATAGAGGTAGCCATTATTAATTTTATAATTAGTAATGTTAGTATCAATTGCCTCCAGTCAGGTCCAAACAGAGAAACTAGGCAAAATGATCATTTACTTGAAGTTGGAAAACTTAAATGTATGAAAAAAACGCAAGAATACAACAGCTGTTTACACATACACACACAAATGCATGCACACGTGCACACACACACACAGATTTCAAGTGAAATATTAGAAAAATCAGCTTTATATGCAAGCAGAGTAAATAACTCACGTATCCAGCGTGATTTTAGGGTACAGAAATATCCTATTATTCAGAAATTACTTCCCTATCTATAGGCTGAATCCTAATATTCCACTTACAGAACTCCAGTATTTTGGTTCAAACGACTTGCCTCTCTCTATTGAATTGTAAATAACTGTGGATGATGAATCATTTTGCAAAGTGACAGACTCAGGATTCTTTTGAATGGTGAACACCAGTAAGATTTTATTAATAAACGTGTCATACATACAGCTCTGGAACACTTCTGTAACATAATGGTGTATCTGACATTCAAGGAAGAATACTGCTAATTTGTTTTTCCCTGGTGACAGAAAAGGGCTTAAATTCAGCAGACAACATTGCTAAAAGTAAGACAGAGTTGAAAAAAAGTTACAAAAATAAGCCCTAGATCAGGGCAAATATCATTACTGTTATTGTTAAACAGATATGTTAGCATTTATGTAGCATGCACTTAATAGTTTTATTAATACCCTCACTTCTGAAGATCAAAAAATCTGGGTCAATAACTCTCTTCAGCGGTGTCAGAGTATCTGTTAGTTTATCCTAGGCTCATGGTATGCCCCACATCCTTTTAGCACTCGATTATGTATGTTTTTACTCTGCTCCTAGTGTTAATTTTCTCCTTTTTTGGGGGTCCAGAAACTTTTTGAAGGCAAGAGCTATTCATTTTGTTTTTCTCTTGATCCCCTGGATAAAGGAAGATTAGAGATTAAAGATTAATTCTAGGTCTGTTCATTTATAGAAACTTGTGCCCGTAATTCCTACATCCGTAATAGCTCAAAACATTTATACTAGTCTTAAAGAGGTCACAATGGATGATGTAATGGCTATTTTTCAAAAGCATTGAGACTTTTCATTTAGCTTACTTATTTTATACCTTGTCAGATATTTTGACAGAATTAACTGGTGATGATCAGTTGGATTAATTGCATACTTTAAGATAGCCTAAGTTCCTGCAAATGGCCCTAAGGCTTCCCATTATGTTCTGGATATCCATTATTTGGGGTATGTTTAAGTCCTCGGTAGCCATGCTAGAGTTTTGTGATATATACCTTGCAACTTTAGCTCTAGATTTCAAGTATGACTGTCAGGTTACATAGACAAAGCACTCTTATCTCAGTGAGAGGGCATTAACTATCTGGAATGCTCCCCGCTTCTCCCCAGAATAGCTTTACAAACACAGTGCTTTCCTCATTAACAGATAGACCCATATAGCCTTTTTAAAAAAATCATTTTATGACTATCAGTGTATAAATAAAAGAGATAGAAATTGACCTGGGAGTTTCATAAACAAGTTCTGAGCACCCAGGATTAATTTTGAGAAGAATGCCACAAGCCAAATAAGCACTTCTTTCATCTCATTTCACAGGCCTTCAAGAGGGAATTGAAAACTAAAGAACCTGTAATCATGAGTACTCTTGAGACTGTACGGATATTTCTGACAGAGCAGCCTTTGGAAGGACTAGAGAAACTCTACCAGGAGCCCAGAGGTAATTGAATGTGGAACTATAATAACATATTGATAGAAGGATCAGTGGTGACAGAGCAGCCCATCCGCTCTTGCTGCCAGGGTCTGGATAGCTCTCATATTTTCTAGGTTAAATAGAATCAATTCAAATTAAACATAGATGTTGAAAAAAATAAGGACTCATAAACCACCACACATAAATCTGTTTGCGCACTCATAAATAAACATTAAAAGAGATTAGCAATCAGTTATTGGAACATCTAGAAAATAATAAACAAAGAGAGTTATCTGTGAGGAGGAATTTTATTGTTACAAAGACTACCAGTTAATTTTCCATTTAAGAGCTTGACTGAAGTAAATTAGAGCTTGTCATATGCATCCTAACATTTTTCTCTTCAATTGCTTAAATGAATCTTAAATTATCTGATTGATATAAGGTAGAAAAGATTCACTTAGGAAGACGTACTTTAGATGTTCTGTGCTGTATCAAAATTTATGCCAAAGTATTAAAAAGCCATTAATCAGTAGGTTGCCCTCTTGTTAAACTGTACTCTTTCTTCTTCCGGTATGACCTTTTTGACAATGTTTAAAAAAGAAAACAAAAATGAAAGTGGCCTAAAACTTTGTCATATTGCCAATTTAGAGCTGCCTCCTGAAGAGAGAGCCCAGAATGTCACTCGGCTTCTACGAAAACAGGCTGAGGAGGTCAATACCGAGTGGGAAAAACTGAACCTGCACTCTGCTGACTGGCAGAGAAAAATAGATGAGACCCTCGAAAGACTCCAGGAACTTCAGGAGGCCACGGATGAGCTGGACCTCAAGCTGCGCCAAGCTGAGGTGATCAAGGGATCCTGGCAGCCTGTGGGCGATCTCCTCATTGACTCTCTCCAAGATCACCTCGAGAAAGTCAAGGTACCGTCTACCTCTTTGCTTCAGGGCCCTTTGAGAGATTCAAAAGAGCTTCTAATCTGAACTTGAGTGCAGTTATGATCGTCTCACAAAGTTAAAGCTAGAGCCCTTAAGCAACAGAAATCAGTCCATCTTTCACAAATTCGGTCTTCTTTCACATGATATTTTCTCCAAGAGAAGACAGTGATCTAATCATCTGTCTATCTTCATTTATATGAAATGAAATACTAAAACGTTACAGGGCAAAAAAAATCATTTTGACTTTGCTATTAAGTGATTATAACTAAAGTAGTCTCTCTGTGTGTGTGTGTGTGTGTGCTGCTTGTGTTACTTAGTATCAGAATATAGAAAAATAAAACACCTAATCAAGAGCCAGGAGTCTAGGTGTTGGCCCTTTTGCTAACTAAATTATATGACCTGGGTAAGTTATGGTACGGTGAAATAAAGCCGTTAATATGTGGCCCTTCCCTTGGAAGGCAACATTTGTAATAGAATTTCAAGTTTCATTCGCTCACTGCAGACATGAGGGAAAATCATTGTGTATTTGGAAGAACACTGTGTACAAGACCAAAGTTAAATTCCCTGTGGCACAAAGATGGCAAATGTAGTCTATAGAAAAAAATATATATATATATATAGGAGCATCATTTTAAAATCAGCAACTACTCATCTATTGTCAAAACCACAAAAGTCTTCCTAGATTAAAATTCAAAAGAAGTTAAATTCCCATGTTTGCCATCATCCTCAGCATCTTCATTCTAGAAGCTGTCCTCTTCCTTGGCTTTCATGGAACTGTTCTATCCATGTTCTTCTTCCAATATTTTTCTAGAGTATTCACCTACCCACCTTTCAAATATTGTTGTGCCCACATTTCTAACCTTGGCCTAATTCTCTTTAGATTGTTTAAACCCTCTCTGTTTGAGATGGCATGGATGGTGGTGAATCTAAATCTCGAGTCCGCATCTGTCTTCTGATCTCCAAACCCATATGGCATTAGAATCACAAATGCAGCTATTCTAAAAGCAAGTTCATTTGTTCTCCTGTTTTTCTATTTCCCTACTGCTATCCCCTCCTATCTGACCTTTTCTTCCTGTTTCCTATTTCAGTTAGTGAATCATCATCCAACTAATTTTCCAGGCTAGAAACTTTAGGTTTATCCTTAAACCCTTCTACATTTTCCCTGACTGCACATGACTGCCCATGTTACCTGAGAATATGTCTTTTATCTTTCTCTCCTCTTTTAACCAATGTCCTTTTTAGTCCCCAGCATCTTTTACCTAGATGATAACAGTATACATCTTTAAATCCCATTCTCCACTCAGTACGCCTGGCATATCTTAGATACTGCATTTTAAACGCTTGGTGAATTAATGGTTGGATACTTTCTTTACTGATATTCCTGCATGATCTAGCCTCTTCCAACTCCAATCCAAACTCCTTGCAGGAGAATGCTTGCCTAGAAAATGAAATCCAATGAATAAGGAGATTAAGTGGCCCTTTTCTTCCTATCCCTGGCTTACCTTCTCAGCCATAGCTCCCATTCTCCAGACCATTCAATACACTCTGCCTACCTCACGTCTTTTTCCTAAATATGCCAATATATATATATATATATATATATATATATATATATATATATAACTGCCTGCCTTTGCAAATGCTATTCTCTGTCTGGATCCCCCTGCCTTCTCTACTTGGTGAATTGCCATTCAACCCTCAAGGACCAGGCCAAATATTACCTATCTTTCTTGTCTTTCCTGAGGGTCTACAACCCCCAACTCCCACCAAACAGAAGAAACTGCTCACAGTTGTACTCTCATAGATCACCAAGCGTGCTAAATTGTCACACTTAAATTTCACATGTATTGTAGCAACTTCCTTATGCATTTTTTTTCTCTCAAAGAAAGAGAGGTTGCTAAGAGCAAGGATCATGCTGTACATCTTTGGGCTCCTAGCCCAGTGTCAGCAACATATAAAGAATCTCATTAAGTACCTCATTCATTCACTCAGCAACTGTTTATGAGCCATTATGTAATATGCTCCACAGGTAGTCTGAAAAAAAAAAAAACAGACTTGGTCTTTGCCTTCATGAAGTCTATGGTCTAATGTTGAATTGTATAACTCTTCATTAAAATAGTAGGTAAAAATTTTAAAAAGAAAAAATTAAAAATTTGATTCTAATACTTCTAAAATCCCTTCTACCCTGACATTTTATGACCCCATGTCTTTAACATTGCTGTCTACTGGAAAACTAAACATTTTGAAATGTATTACCTAGTATTTTTAAAGCATTAAATATATTAATTTTATCCAAAAATATAGGGACTAATTTTTTACAGTCTTCTCCAAAAATGAGAAATAAGTTAGGAAAATGTCCCAGTGGAACTAAATTAGTTAATAAATCAATTAAATTACTCAATATATAGGCTATAGAGCAGACAGAAGGGATTCATTTTTAGCCATACTTGTCACACAGGAGCATTTGTAAGATACTGAGTATGGATGGAGAAGAGAATATGTACAGCATAATTTAATAATCAAAAATAACTAAAAACGTAATAGTTCAAGTATCAGCTGGCCTTCACCCAACCCTATCTGCGGTATTCTTTTTAGTTTCCCTGTCTTATCTGTTCTTTATCTTAAGACAATCTTCATTTTCCATACCCTAATTGGTAAAACTCTCATTCTGATCCCAATAATAGCAAAACATACAAACATTAAATATACATTTCAAAAAAGTATATTTATAATTAAACACATCTATCTTTCTCAGACATATATACACTTAAGTTATGGTACTTATCTGAATATTTATGTACTGGTAATAATAGATGTGATTGTTTGGGCCTTTGAACAAGTATTGTATTTTATGCATGTTTCAAATTATGAATTACATGAATTCATATATATTTATCCCGCTTCAGTAGCTCTTCTTCAATTTTGCAGTGGAAATAAATCATTTTTCTCTATTGCATCTTATTGGCACTCGGTTTGAAATTCTGAAGCTTTGGTGGTAGTAGTTTACAAGGAGTGAATTTTAATAACAAAAATTTATTTCAGAAAAAAGTAGAAGTGTACTTGAAACCACTGTTCCCATTTTTCCACTCAGGAATTGAAGCCCTCAGAGGCTTCATTCTGTAGAGAACTTCAAACTGATAACTAGGCAGCTAGCCAGAAAAACATTTGATATACCCATATCAGTTAATTTTCATCACCCCTAGAGACTCTATCATAGCACCCCACTCCATTCTGATCTTATGTGTTAAAGAAGTTATTTTTTCAGTGACTAAGTAATATGTGTTTCTGTGAGATTTAGCATTCTATAATTGTAATAGCAAATGTGGCTTTTGGATTTAAAGAATGGGCTAAACAACAATGACTAAGTCCCTGGACTTTATGGAAATGGCATTATTTCTAGCTGATCATCTTCGGGTGATAAACACGGTAAATTAAAAGATGGAAACAAAATATTAACATTGACTATATTGCTCACTAAGAGAATCTCAGCCTTCCAAATATAGATTCCATAGGAAAAAAAACCAGTAGAATAAAATTTTAAGTTTTAAATGCTTCTTTACCTTTAAAATCCACAATTTATACTACTTATCAAAGATTTTAAGGGCAAGATAATGACTTTTTACTTTTACTGAAAATAGCACCAGTGCTTATTTGACTAGGCAAATATTCTACTTTCCTTGTAGTGGGGAATAAGAATAACTCTTTGAATCACTAGGTGCTCCACATAGATCTATAAGTGAAATATATAAAGGCTTTAATAAAGTGAAATAACTTTTAAACCTATAGTCTGGATACAAGATTTTTGTTCTTCAGAACAATCCCAATGTGAGAAACTTTGTGGATTGTTGTTTTGTAATGTTTTGTTTTTGTTCTAATAAACCATGGTTTCTCTCTCTCTTAATTATTATTATTATTATTATTATTACTTTTTAGACAGAGTCTCACTCTGTCACTCAGGCTGGAGTGCAGTGGTGTGATCTCTGCTCACTGCAAGCTCTACCTCCCAGGTCCAAGCGATTCTCTTGCCTCAGCCTCCCAAGTAGCTGGGATTACAGGCACCTACCACCACACCAGCTATTTTTTGTGTTTTCAGTAGAGACAGGGTTTCACCATGTTGGCCAGGCTCGCCTGGAACTTCTGACCTCAAGTGATCTGCCCACCTCGGCCTCCCAAAGTGCTGGGATTATAGGCATGAACCACCACGCCTGGCCGCTTTCCACATATTTTTGATTACTTAAGGTAGATTCTCAAGAGTGGAATTACTAATCCCATGGAAGGATCATGTTTATGGCTCAACGTGTTTTACCAACCTGCTTTCCAGAAGGGCTATATTGATTTGCAGTGTTCCCCGCCATGCTTGAGGTCACCAATTTCCCTATAACCCTGTCAGCACTCATGCAATAGAAGGAAATACAGCATCTCATTGTTATTTTAGTGTGAATATTTTCTCATTTGCGTGTTGCTGATTGCATCTTCTCGTTTGTGAATTCACTTGTCTTTTGCAACCTAAGTGAACTCCATAAAGAGTGAAGATATTAACTTTTACTAACTGTTAATATTGTCCTCACTTGGGGTTTGTTCTACCATTTAAGTGTGGGGTATTTGGGGAACATCTTTACTCTCCTTTGAAGAGAATCCTGTTAAACTCCTTCCAAAACCTTGAACTCTGAAAGTTTCCAATCTTGTGAAATGCTTGGGTTTTTCACCTGCCTTAGCTGCCAGCAATAATTAACCAAAGGAGGGCATCTTACCCACTACTGTCAGCTAATCTGGAAAATGCTTTAGAAACCTTTCCCCACATGCCTGGATTGCTTTCTATGGTCAAAAATAGAACAAAATATCATATGTTCCCCATCGTTACTATTCTTTTCCAAATAGGAAATTAGTTGCTATTTAACCCAAATCTCCTGCCCAACTTGCTGTCCCCAAAGCAAGGGTTTGACCTATCCCTTTACAAACCTTTACATATTTTTTTCTTCCACTAAACCAGTTTCTAATGGTTTAACTTATCCAGGTGGATATCCTCCACCACTGAAACTTGAGTTTAGATAGAACATAAACCATTCCCATGATCCCAGATGGTGATTCTTAAAAATGGATGTCACAGCACAAAGGAAGCCCTTGGCAAAAAGGTAAAAATGAAGGACCCTTCATTCATTCTCAACATTTTGAAAATTATGTCTTTTATCATCTTCCTGAACCTTTCTACTTTCTGACCCCTGATTCCATAGTTTTCTCTTTAACCAATTTTCAGCTTTAGTTTTCCCTCAGGTAGGACAGAACAATTGGACATTTTTATAATCCTTCCAGAAATTGTTGCTTTAATCCTCTTCCCTCAAACCTCACTCCTAGACCCTAGCTGAAACATCTTTTAGTTCTGAGGAAACCTCTGTGAACTGAAAATACACTAAAAACTGGTCCCGTATTCATTGTTCAAAACTAATTAAATAGAAGAGTTACTTTCCAAAATAGCAGAACTCATTAGAGCATCAGAACTCAGGTAACACACTTATATGAAAGGGAACACATACTGGTTGACATAGAGCTGAACAGAGCAAATGCCATACCTATAAAGATAGAATAGGTGTTCTAATGTAATAAGGCAGATGGGAAACATTAAATTAGAAGTCAAGAGATGGACCCTTGCCCCAGGTTGCTGCTAATTAGCTAATGACCTTCAGGCTCAGTTTGAGGCTCAGCTTCCTTATCTTTAAAACTGCACTCAGGCCAGGTGCGGTGGTACGTGCCTATAGTGCCAGCTACTTGGGAGGGTGAGGTGTGAGGATCAGTTGAGCCCGAGAGGTTGATGCTGAAGTGATCTATGATCACGCCACTGCACTCTAGCCTGGGTGACAGATTGAGCTCCTACCTCTAAATATAGAACAAAACAAAACTGGAGTCAGTCAGTGATTTTCAAGCTTTGGAGTTGTTTTTAGCAACACAACTCAGTTTTCAAGTGAAAAATATAACAAAAGAACGAATGCCTTAGAACTCCTGTGATTGGAATAAGGGCTCGTGGCCTAGAATCCCACCGTCTTAACTTTCTCTAACCTTCCACTCTTTAGGGCTTCAAGGAAGCCTCAGATTATTCCTTATCATGATTGTTGGTATATGAACAGACCCAGTTATTTTCCCACTTTAAAATTCTCTGCTCTCCCATGGTTAAAATACAGCTTATGCTTTTAGATTGAGTAGGTTAGATCAGCAGAGTAGCATGGTAACCTGTCCCTGTGCCCAGACCTTGGCATTTTGGAGTGTCACCAGACAGAGAAGCCATGACCTCTGTCTGCCCTCACTATATAC
Organism: Cacajao melanocephalus; assembly: GCA_963573385.1. NCBI lineage: Eukaryota > Metazoa > Chordata > Mammalia > Primates > Pitheciidae > Cacajao > Cacajao melanocephalus. The sequence continues at coordinate 12,482 of CAUYLG010013632.1, forward strand.
AAGGGCCTTGATACGTCATGGAGTTTTCAGAATATGGATAATGACCCAACTGTATTTTTGCCAGGTGCCTCCTTTGTCCTGTGAACTGTGCTGCAGATCCTCCCACCTCACCTCTAATTCTCACCACCAACTTCATCTGAGATACTCACGCCAGCCCACTTGAGACATGCCAATCTAGCTTAGGGGGGTAGGGTCAGGTCATAGGGCCTTGCTGCTCCCTCTGCTGGAGCTTGTCAAAGCTGGCCCCTTCTCTTATTTCAGGTTCCAACTTTTATGTCACCTTCTAAGATAAGTCTTCTTTGACCATCCTAATTAAAGATATCCTGGACATCCTGTCTGATTGAATTCATAATATTTACTACTATGTACAAGTGTATTAGTCAGTTTGTTAGTTTGTTACATTTATGTTTGCTTGAATCCCTCCACATACACTGAAACATGAACCCACAGAGAGAAGAGAGATCTTATGTCTTGTCCATCTCCCAGCATCCAGAAAAGTGCCTGGTCCAGAGTAGATACTTTGTGAGTATCTAGTGAATAAAAAAATAAAGGGGAGAAGTTGTTAGTATAATCTCTATTATATGGATACAGAAACTGAGACTTAGAGAGGTTTAATTGCCAACTCTGAAGCTTCATCACTGGTAAGCAACTGATCCTAGATTCGAACTCAAGTTTGACCTAAGAGCAAATCTTGACTCTGCTATTTGGTCTCTCTTAGTGGAACCATTTTCAACTCTCATCAATGTTTAAATCTACCTGATAGGATGCTGATAAGATAATGATGATGATGACAATGAAAGTTGTGCTACCAATAATTGCTTATAGTTCAAGTGTATATTTGGTCTTTCCTTGATCACAGACAGAGCACACACCACCTCAGCTGGCAGCACATTTGTTGCTGGTTACCTCTAATTTTTTAAAAGTTCTTTCTTATCTTGAGCCAAAATCTACCATTACGCATCTTTCACCCGCTGATCTCAGTTTATCCCTCTATAACAAACACAGTGAATCTCTTCTAGCTGCCAGGGAGAGAAAGTAGGTACAAAGAATGAACTTGGGGTCCGCATATCACTAGTTTTGTTGTTGTTGTTGTTGTTGTTTTAACCAATGTGCAAATACCTAGTATGTCAAGCATTCCCAGGTGGTAATTTACAAGGCAGTTTACCTGCCATGGATTGCAGTATTATTATCAATGAGTATTATTATTGTAGTTTCATCTTAATTAATGGTGATATTCTTTTTCTTAGCTAGTAGATAAGCACACTTTTATTAAGGAAATTGGGTTCTTACCACTGGCTATGAGTAGTTCATTTTGTCTATGCAAGCTGTCTTGATATGGAAGAGGTTTTCATACTAGATCCATTCCTCCCCACAACTTGAATGTGATAAGATTGATGAGGAGGAATCAGGTAAACCCTCTGGGCTCCTAAAAACCAAGGCCCAATACAAACCTGTTTAATTGTGTGGTCTCTGGCTTCGGCTTTTGGCCTTTGAGAGCATTTTAGTCCAAGCTACACTGTGGTCTCTGTGGTCTTTGCTGGTGGCAACTGGTTCCTGAGAATATTACCTGTATTTGGATCTTGTACGGCTCATAACTTTTATCTAGATCCAAATTTTCTGTTCCGTTTCACACAAAGGAATAAAGAAAAATGTGATAACAGCAGCTAATATTTAGTATTTACTGTAAGCCAAGAACTGTTCTAAATCTTTCACTTGGATTATTGCATTTAATAGCCAATATTATATACTGGGAAAATAGCCCAGGCCCTTTTTTCATTTCATGCATTTTCTTCATTTTCTTCTTAATTTCAGTTTCCTACTTTATGATATTCTATCTTCCTCAATGATATGACTGATTCAATGCAATGCAATAATTCATGTAGTGCTTACAGCAGTGCCTGGCAGAGACTCAGCACTCAAGAAATCCTAGCTGTTGTGATTACCATATTTCTTTCTTGATGCTGAACAGATTCAATGTTTTTGGATCTAGATTCACAGTGGAGCATGCAATTTTCTGGCTTAAATCAACACACTGTACTACAGTCGACAGGATGATAAGGTAGAAATAGCAACATGCCGCAGGGCAAGAGATCTGGGGTCAGGCTTTATCTCTGTACTTTAATAGGTTGTGAACACCCCAGCAGTTCCTCGACTCCTGAGAGCTTTGATTCTTCATTTATACATGAGATATGTGAACCTGGTGATCTCTGAGATCCCTTACCTCATGTGTACCTTCCTTGACAGAATGTGAGTTTCACCATAATGAGGATTATATTTCTATAGTCTCAGCTCACATAGTACGTTAAAGAGACCCCGAAGCACCGTGGTGGAATATTCTTCAGGAAATGCTCGGTTAGTTAGAAACATCAGAAAAGGACCCTCCAGGACCCTCTTCTGTCTGTTCTCCCATAGCACTCACTAGTAGGCAAAGCCATCAGTAACTACTGGGTTTAGGAATTATCAGGAAAGGCAGTGTGAAATGCACCATTGGTAGTATTTGGGTTTATTTTGTTTTTAAACCAATTCATTCTGATTCTTATTGCAAGGGAAGTAGTGTGGTGTGATAAGAAAAGTGCTGGCCCCAGAGTCCAGAGCCTGTGAATTTTATTTCAGCTCCGCCACTGTCTGGTTTTCTAGCAAGTGACATTGACCTTCCTTGGGCCTTAGTTTTCGCAGTTGACAAACTAGAGGATTGCTAAAAATTTCCAGCCATTTAAAAACTCTGCTACCAATTTCTTTATATAAGAACAATATTCATATGAAATTCTATTGACAGAAAAACAGTCTGTCCCCCTTTTCTCCTTTTTTTGCCAAGTGTAATGAGAGTTGGTGGGGAAAAATATATTCTGCTGTGAAAAGGTTCATTCAGCCTTTTCTTAATAGATCAAGTGGTTGGTATTTCAGCTGGCTTCTGAAATACATTACAAATCACAATCTGGAAAAAGTTCCAAAGCAGCTAGCTCCAAGCCTTCCTGCTGAATTTGGATACATCTTTAGGTCTTACTCTGCAGCTCATCCTTAACAACTGACAAAATATTTACTTTGCTTAGTACAGAAAAGGGTAACATTTTCCAAAATATTAAACTAGGTTGGATTCAGAACATAGACAATGAGGCAAAAAGCTGGACCTCTCTTCGAAGCAGTGTCATTGAATCATTTTCCAGAGTGCCATGAGAAACAGCCTTGGTGGATGTTTGTGCTCCACAGTAATTCTGAAAAAGGCAGAAGCCAGCCAGCCTCTGTCTAGCAGCCCTACTGCTGTGTTGAGCCATGGTTCTCAAAGTGTCGTCCCCGGGCCAGCAGCATCAGCATCTACTGGCAACTGGTTAGAGATGCAGATTCTTACAATCCATTCCCAGACCTACTACATCAGAACGTTCCAAAAGGTGGCCTCCCAACCTGTGCTGTAATGAGTCCTCCAGGTAAACAAGTCTAGGTAGTTCTGATACTGATAAAAGTTTGCAAACCATTGGTTTAGGCCTGTGAAGGCTATAGGTGTTTATTACCTTGCAATTGGGAGTTTGAAACAGTGACAAGACTGGTAACTCCGTTTTCGTTAATGAATTTTTTTTTCAAGTGTAAATAATTTGAAGTTTGGGGGTATTGCTTTTTGAAGTGCTCTCCCCTCCAAGGCTTTGTCCCTCTCTTCCCATCTCCCTCCCCAGCCCCACTTCATGCTTACGGCAATAGGATCTGAATTATATTTGTCTGTTTTTGAGACAGTAAAAATGCACTGCAATTTAGTTTGATGTATTTGAATGTAGCTAGTAATTTTAATAAAATCTTAACTGCATTTTTTAAAAAAGACTCTCACTTGAAGTTCCTCTTATGATGAAAAAGTGAACAAAAATGGAATGACTACAATTTATAATGTTCTGGTCTATCAATGAGCCTTCTCTTTAAGAGAATAACTATTTTCTATAAGTAAATGGTTATTTACTTTAAATTAAGTTCCTGAAAATCAGTCTAGTCACCAGCTGTAATTAAGAAATAGACTACCGGCCAGGCGTGGTGGCTCACACCTGTAATGCCAGCACTTTGGGTGGTGGAGGCCGGTGGATCACGAGGTCAGGAGATCGAGACCATCCTGGCTAACATGGTGAAACCCTATCTCTACTAAAACTACAAAAAATTAGCTGGGCGTGGTGGAATGTGCCTGTAGTCCCAGCTACTCGGGAGACTGAAGGCAGAGAATCACTTGAACCTGGGAGGCAGAGGTTGCAGTGAGCCGAGATCGCACCACCACACTCCAGCCTGGGTGACAGAGGAAGACTCTGTAGAATGGAAGAAAGGAAGGAAAGAAGAGAGGGAGGGACAGAGGGAAGGAGGGAGGGAGGGAGGGAGAGAGAGACTACCATTGTAACAGCTGTATTATTGCTGTTTTAAATTGCAAATAATTTGTAGGGGAAATTAAGAGAGTCCTCACAAGACCTTCTGCCCCTCCCGAATGTCTCCTGCCTGCTTCCTGGTCGCTGTTACCTGCCTGGCCACTACAGGCGTCTGAGCTGTGACCTTTGTCCCGCAGTCTCATGCTTGGTGATGTCATTTGGTCCCAGGGTTTCAACTCCTGCATCTGTTGATTTGGAAGACACACAAGTCTGTAACTAGAGTGTGATTTCGCTCCTGAGTGGTAGCCAATGTCACCAACTGCTTCAGTGTCCTTCCAGTGCCTTAAGACCACACATCCAAACCAGAACTCCTCATCTTTCACCCTACCTTTACTCTTCTCAACATCCCTATTTCCTTGAGTGGGCATTTCCCACCTCAGTGCCCGCCACGACTTGCCATTAAGTTGAGGGCAGGAAACCAGGACTAACAGGAGGTTCCAGGATTTGGAACTATGTAGGTCTGGCTTTAAACCCAGGTCAGCCTCCTACCGCCATTAGGCTACTCACTTTTCAGATCTTCAGCTTCTTCATGTGTAAACAGAATTTTTTGGAAGAATAAGAGAGGAAAAGTATATTAAAATTTGGTTGTGTAATGTATTATCCAAACCAGAACACATTGAGAGTGAATGTGGCTGTTGTTAATGATTATTCCATGACTCCTGCAAAAAAAGGCAAAATCTTAAACTGTGCCAAGCAAAACAGGATGTATGTTCATTCTACATGTTTAGTGCTGTGAGTAAATGTAGCAGGTCCTCAGTAAATACATGTTCCCTCTCCCTTCCTTTCTGCCATAGCAATGTTTGTCTTCAGTGTTTTCTGAATCTGCCCTTGGTTTCCATCCCTCCTGCCCCTACAGCTGTCCTCAGTCCCTGACACTTAGACCATAGTAATGTTCTCCCAACTGGGTTCCTTGCCTTCCATTTTTCCGCTCTAATATATTCCATGCACATTTGCCAGATTAATCTTCTGGGACCACATCTCTTAAACCATTCTCTGCCTCAAGACCCTTTGCCAACTGCCCATTGCCCACTTAATAAAGTTAAAACTCTCCAGCATGGTATTGAAAAGTCTTCCTGCTTGGGGCCCAGTAGATTTTCTCAGATTTAATTCCAAGCACTGTCCTTTGTCTACACCAGGTTCTTGGCAAACGCCAACATTTCCCAACAGCCTCGCCTTTCCTGTCTGCTGTAGTCTTCCCTTCTGTCTCCACCTGTTCAAATCCACTGTCCTTCATGCTGAAGTGTGGCCTCTTCCAGAAAGCCTTCCCTTGTCTGCCCAGTGAGAAGCTCTCCCCTGACCCCCTAAATTATCCTAACAATGTTTCATTCCTGTCCTTCTCCATTTTGTATCGTAGTTAATCAGGTTCATGTCTTAGACATCTTACAAGGAAGGCGAATAGAAGGCCGTTCAAGCCTCTTTGCCTCAAATAATTCACACATAAGAGGAATTCAGTAAATGCTTATTGAATGAATAAATGACTGACTGAAAGTCATTTTTCGCAGTTATTAACTACTGCCATTGCTTTAAGTAAGCAGAAGTTCCTAAAGTATATGGCAGGGATTCTTTCTTTATTTTGCTTCTTTTAAGAACTAGGAGATTGAAATCTTTAAAACTACAAATGACTTTTTCCTGTATCTTCATGTTGATGTTATTAGTTTTATTTATCCATAGAAGCAGCTTATTTAATAATGAGAAAAAAAACCCATAGCTCCAAGAAGCAAATTTTACATATAGTAAAGTAAAAGTCAGATTCTGCTTACAACTCAGGTGTTACAAAACACAGTTTGCTTTCTTGACTGCCTCTCCCTAAACTCCAAACTGTACGGGGCAACTTTGTCTTGCTTTTCCTTGTTTCTATCCCAATTTTAGAGGCAAATTTATATATATATTAATGTAATATGCCTCCACTCTCTCTTTGGCATATTTGTTTTTATAGTTGTTTTATAGTCAGTAACACATATACATTTTTTTAAACAGCACATCTGTGATTAAGGGAATCAGTTTTCCCAAATTAAAAAAAAAAAAATGCCCCAGATCTGTTTAAGAGAAAACTGCTTGCTTACAAAGAGATCATTTGTAATTGTTGGTGAATCTTGTGTCATGATGATAGAGAAAACCAGTCATCATTATTCTCTGACTTCTTCTGTTTCAACATTTATCCACTTGTTTGTCTTACAAAAGTGCTCAGGTATAATGACAAGAGTTGCACCTATTCAGGCTTGCCTTAAAAATGATAGTTCTAGATTCCGTTCTTCTTCACTTTTTGAGTCAAGAAATATTTTTCTTTGTATTAGAGAATTGCCCAAATAATTCTGTTAGCTGCTACAAATATTTTTACCAGACTTTTATCTCAGTATGTGTTTTTGGAAGTGAAAATATAGGCAGTTAATTTTTATTGAATTTGAAATAGGTAGGCCTCAGAATTAGCATAATTTTGTAAAAATTGTGTAGAGTCTACTTACATGGCCATTAAAAATGAATGGAATTAGCAAGGGGTAGCTAGTTCACATCCTCTCTCAGGGAACTCTGGGATATCAGGGCAGGCCACCAAGCATCTTATTGTTATAAGGAAACTAATGCCCTAAAGCAAGCTTGTCCAACCTGTGGCCTGCAGCCCACATGCAGCCCGGGAACCCTTTGAATGTGGCCCAACACAATTTCATAAACTTTCTTAAAACATTGAGTCTTTTTGTGATTTTTTTTTTTAGTTCATCAGCTATTGTGAGTGTTTAGTATATTTTATGTGTGACCCAAGACAATTATTCTTCTCCCAATGTGGCTCAGGGAAGCCAAAAGATTGGGCACCTCTGCCCTAAAGAAGATGATTCACTGTCTGAACTTCTGTCATCAAATTAAGACTCTTGAACAAAGATAAAACATTTCTTAGAAGTAGGAAGGTTGTTCTGGAAAGCAAGAATTTTTACCTGTAGCCAGGCAGTCACCCTGTCAATAAATGCTTAGTCGGTGCCTGTTATGTCCTAGGCCCTGGACGAAGTGTTGAGAGTGGTGTAGGAAACAGCCCAGCACGGTCCCGCATGGAGTATGCTGTCTGGTGGAGAGAAGCCATTAGCCCATGCCCCTGCCCGGTACCCCTCCTGCACCCCCATTTGGCCCTATTGGCATCAGGAGGAAAGCGTCAGAAAGCACCAGTGAACCATAACCTTTAAGTGTCCTCCAGCCTGGGGTCTGGAAAATGCTAAACTCTTGGATCTAAGAGATTATAAAATTTAAAAAGCAAAAGTGCAAAAACAGGCTTTTAGGACCTAAAATATTCCAATAACCTAGCAAAGGTCATGTCCTCCAAATGTAGGCCAAAAGAGCTTGATCTCTTTGGGGTAAATTTTTTTTCAACGTGGAAAGCTCTGACTGATATTTTAGGGTTCTTTCAACAGGGTTCTTCTGATGCAAAAACCAGAGCTTTAGTGGCCATAAGGGTTGAGTCTTAGAGGAGCTGGGGATGGGCTGGCAGCATCTGCTATCAGGATCCACATGCACAGGGACCCAGGAGAGGCCAGCAGGAGCTGGGGCGGCAGACTGGCCAGGCTGCAGGAAGAACAGAAAAGCGTAGGTTGTCACCTCATTGTCCTTAATGTGACTCAGCAATTTCCCCAGAGCTCACCCATTCCTCTTTATCTATTATCTCCCTCCCTTAACCTCCTGTTTCTATTTCATCTTTCTCTGTAGTGATTGCAAACACTTTTAAGTGTGAAACTCTTTCTTCAAGTAACATCTTGTATTTAAAGCTGATAAAAACTGAACTGCAAAGTGGCAGTAGGCTCGGCCCCTCCTACTCGGACCTCCCCTCATCCCTGCACTAGGCCCTGCGTTACCCACTCAGAACCCTAAGACGTCTTGGAACATGCTTTGAAAATCTCTGCCCTGGCCTCTTAGATTTGGTTCTCTCCTAGTTTCCTGTTCTTCATGACCTCCAATGACCACTTTAGACCCCCGAGGGGCTGTATTTTGTTATTTTTCTGCACAGGCCTGTTTACATACAGACTGGAGTATTCTTGAATGAAGCACCCACTTCAGACCAGTCAGTTGTGGCCAAGACGAGGATGGAGTTAAGTTGTACAAAATGTGGCTAGGTAAGGCTGTCTCTCCACAGGGGCTGAGCGAGGTGGTGGCCCTCAGCAGGATTGTGTGTGGGACAGGGACCATGATTGCCATGTACCGGTAGAGCAAGTGTCCCAACACCAAATCCAGCAGAGTCTGCAGGCAGGCAACAGCATCGAACAGCCACAGGCCCACATGAGGGAGAGAACAGTTGAGGAGCAGGAAGGAGGATTGAGTGGCCATTTGAGGGTGGGACCGCATTTACTTGGACAAATGAGAGGGACTCAGGGGGCTTGGACTCTGAGACTATTGAAAGCTCAAAACCAAATGAAGAAATGATTGTCACAAAAGTGATGAATTGGCCCCAAGGTGGGTGTGGCCTGGGGAACAGGGAAAATGAAAGTAACCTTCATCTGCTCCTTTGTGTAGGTGTGGAGCTAGCTTTTAAAAAATGTGTTCTTTTCATTTCCAAGATGTCAAGTATAAAACGCCAACTCACTTTAAATTTAATAGTTCAATTCTTATTCTCTGTAAAAGGGAAATGTTGCTTTTGTGGCCACATGAAACATTGCTTTGAAGCTTACCTGGCTAAGATCTTTTTGGCAGTGTCAGATCATGCCATTGCCATGATAGAAACCCAGATTTGGGGCCAGTAGGAGGAACTGTGACTCCCCAAGCCAAAGGCAGAATATGGCCCTAAGTGGGTCCTGGGCTTCAGCAGGGGCAAGGCCTGACTCCAGGAGTACCCTTGGACTGGCCTTAAGGCACTGTGAAGAAAGAAGCTCTGTTTCTTGCAATCTGAACAAAGCACATGAAAGAATTTGTACTTACTATTCATGTAGGAAGACCTTTGCCTCCAAAATGGAATTGGTTTGAAGAGACTTAAGTTATAATTCTGGCTTTGACACTACCTTATTATGTAATTGTATTCTACTTTTCTAATCTTTTAGTTTCTTTTTCGATAAAAGACATATTCGCATCTAATATAGCCCAAGTTGGAAATCCCAATAAAGCATTTCTACAACTTTTTGTCAATTCTCTTCTACCTTCTCTGGGGTTCTATCATGAACAGATAGGTGCAGCTTATTGGGAAAAGTGTATATTTTATCCTGTAATGGACATTTTCACATTTGCAATTTAATGCTTTCCAACTCACCAGAATATATAGACCATCATTAATGCTGCCATACCCTCTTTTACCAGGATACTGCTGTAGTGTCATTATTTGTGTCTCAAATGAGTTGAACCACCATGACAGTGACAACTCATCATTCTTCTTTCAGCAGATAACATCATCCCCACAGACCACCCTCCAAAGAAAAAGATGACTGAGGCAATGCCATTTAGTTGTTTTCTTAATCCTTTTGTAATAATTCCATTGTTTAATGCCTCTCGTTTCTGTACTCTAAGAAAAAAACAAAATATGGTCTATGACCAGAATCAAGGAGGAATTTTGTGGGTTTCTGTGGTGTTATTTCATATGTCACCTGTCCCATTTACAAGGCTTCATCATTCAGTGAGAGAAAATGACATTACACCAGATTCAATAGGACATTTCATGGTCTTAGTGTCTTTTATTTTAAAAGTAATTAAAAATGTGATCCCGAGCTCATAGAACTTTCCCAAGTTACAATTGACTAGAGAGAATATCTCATCACTTTCTTTCCATTTGCCCTCAAATGAGGAGATTGGCTTCTATATGTCTAAAATAGCAACTTGATTAGGTTTAAAATCTAATTAAATTCTAACCTGTGAAAGTTTAAGATCCTTTAATGGTTTGCTAATGTCCCTAGCAGTTTCCCAATGGAAGGTGTGATTTTGCTATTGATACATGAAATTATGGTAGGGGCATAGTGGTGAATGATTTTACTACTTAACACAAACTTATTATACTTATTCTACTATGTATTAGTAAAAATGTAAATACATGTTAAAGTAAAACTATAATATGTAAGATAGTTAAGTTATAACATAAGATCTTATGTATTATAGTTTATATTATTATAGCTTACACATTAATCATATTGTACTAATATGATTAATATTAGCATATTAACTATTATATATTAAGAATATCCTATGCATTAATAAGACAAATAATATGTCATTATATTGTTGCATTTTAATAATAATATATGTATCAAACCATGGATACTATTACTTAGGTGGTCAGTAAAATAAGTGAGTCAACCCAGAATTCATTTTCAAAATACTAAGCAAATAATAGCACAAGTTGTTCTTAGATATAGGAAGCTCATGAGGACAGTAAGAGAATAACTAACATTTGAGAAGTATTAACCAGCAGGAAAAAGTTTGACTCAACTTGTCTCCAGTTTAACGTTTTGCCCCTCTTCATTTGAGCCTTTCAGAAACATTTGTTGCTTCTGAAATGCACAGTTAACTTTCACATCTCCCATTCTTGAGTTAAAATGTTGGCTTAATCCCATCACATATGGAAGACCTTGAGAAAGTCAGTTACACTCTTTGGCTTTAGTATCCTTATCTAACAAATAGGCATAAAAATAAATGAACTGCCACCCAGCAAAAGTTACTTAAAGTTACTGGATAGAATAGTATTGTGTAAACCGTAGTAAATTATACAGATATAAGAGATTATAATATTTCATCTTAACATTCCTCACACTGCATAACAAGTGTTCATTACATATGTGTTTGAGAATAAATGAATGCCTACCACTGATGTTCAAGTTTGAAATGGCATTTATTTCATTAATCAAGCATTCACAGAATGGCAGTAACTAGGGCCGAAATACTGGAGGAAGGATCTTTTCCTTCAATATAGTGAAGGAGGAGACTAACAATTAAAGAGGTAATTACAAATAAGGTATTATGCTAATTTTAAAAATAGAGATAAGGTGAGGAGCATTGACTCAGCTGGGAAAGCTTCCCAGAAGAGAGGATGCTGAAGCTGCATCTTACAGGATGGGGAGGAGCTATCTCATGGAGTGAAAAAAGGGCTCTCTTGGCTGAGGGAGCATGGGCATAGCTGTAGACCAGTACTGTCCAGCAGAAATATGATGCAAGCCACAAATGCAAACCAGATTAGACAGAAGTTCAAAGAAAGTGTGAAGTTAATAGTATATCTTCTTTAATTCAACAAATACTAAATAGTGTCATTTAACAGGTAATCAATATTTTTAAATTATAAAAATATTTTACATTCTTTATTTTGTGCTAAAATAAATCTTCAAAATCTGGCATTTACACTTATAGCACATGTCAGTTTAGGCTAATCATATTTCAAGGGCTTAATAACCACATCCATGTTGTAGCTACTGTATTTGACAGCATATATATAGGTGATAGAGGAAAAGCCCAGAATACTAAATAAACCGTGAGTTCTTTGATATGCCTCTGGCACAGATTCTAGGTACAGACTGGGGGAAGATGAAAGGGAAATGCAGTGAGACATCAGAGCATGAAGGCCTTAGATACCAAGTTAGAGGGTCTCTCAATTTAATCATACAGGCATTCTGGGCCTTTGCCACCTTGGAAAGATTTTATATAGATCAAATTTGAGGTTTTAAAAGATTACTCTGGCAACTGTGTGAAGAATCAGTTGGGGGGGCCACAGTGCAAAGAATGTTGGAGGTATTTCTCAATCTGTTCTGTTTCTCTGTGCTTGATGGAACTTTCATATAAACCCCAGCAATTAGTGAACAGACAGCCCTTCTCAATTAGCAGTGTTTTTTGAATTTTTATTATACTCTAGAACTTTATGAGAATTAAGTGTAAGGTGGTGGAAGCAGACCTAAGAATATCAGGTTGTAAGAGAGAAAGGCTGGGGTGTGGACACCCTGAGGCTCAGGCTGAGCAGTCCATGAAGTGCAATTTTTAGTCAAATAGACCCTTGTCCTCCACCAAACCATAGCACACAGGCAGTGTAACATCACCAAATGCGTGTGTGCAGGCCAGCTGTCCCTAATTGTAAGGTATACATCAAAGGATACTATCCACCATCCCCCAAATGCCTTCTTTGCCAAGATGCTTCTTACCCCTAAACTCTAGATAATAATCTTTCCTTTAAGGTAAAAATTGACTTTTCTAGCCATCTTTTCTAACGAGGCAAATGTCTTGAGCAACTTACATATTTTCATCACCATAACCTGCTAGTAACTGAGCTATTTGCTTCCCTTTTCCCTTTATGGCAGGGAAGCCACAAAGGGAATTCATTCCCCGCCCCAGGATTGCCTACTTCACAAGGTCCTTTCTTCTTCCTTTTATTCTGCCTTTCTGCCAATTTTGCTTCATGGCACCATGCTAGCTCTATTGGTCTCTAATCCAGAATTCTACCATCAATGCATGTTGATGTGTGGAAGGTGGTGCAAATGGACATAGACACTTAAAGCGATGTCCTTTTCAGAGTCATGTTGGCCGTGCCTCCTGTTTCTTCTGGGAGCTCCAAAGCCTGTGCTGGTCCCCCTGAGCCAAATAATGACAACTAATATGACATGAAGCAGTCAGCAAGCTTGGAGGCCACCACCAGAGGGAGATATTGCCCTCCCTGGCGGAGCTGGTATCCATGAGTCTCACTCCTGGACCCCTGCCTGGGGTCTGCACCCTCCAGGCACCACCCAACCCTCTTGTCCTGGCTGTCCAGAAAGGGGTTGAAGCATGAGGGGATTCTCATGGCCGTCACCTTAGGGGCACGGACCATCAGGGTGGCTCTGCCTGGCACTGCAGCCATTTTTTAAATCTGAAATTTAAAATCCAAATTTTTAAGTCTAAAATTTTTTAAATTTCAAAACCAAGTTCTGAGATTATATGACCTTGGGTGATTAATTTATTTTGCTCAAATTAGAACCCAGGAAATTGGGAAATGTTTGGTGGTTTGATGAGATAAAGAGGAACGGGGAAAATGAACCCTGCTTATGTATTGTTAAAAGGAAAACCATAGGCAAAGTAAATTTAACAGACTTTGATTCAGTAAAGAATGATTTGTGAACCAGAGAGCCCCCAACCAGAGTAGGTTCAGAGAGACTCTGGCCCTGCCACGTGATCAAAGAAGATTTATGGGCAAAAAAAAAAGGAAAGCTCATGTGTAGAAAACAGAAGTGAAAGTGAAGTATAGAAATATCCAGATTGGTTACACCTTGGCATTCATCTTATTTGAATGTGGTTTCAATAGTTGGCCACATTTGATTGGCCTAAACTCGGTGATTGATAGAAGAGTAGGTAACAATCTATTTACACATTTTGCGCATTCAGTTAGGTTGCCGTTCACTATGTACTCTTTAGGCTGAATTTCAAATATGTAAGCAGTAGCTTTAGGCTAAATTTAATTTAACAGTATGAATGGGGAATTGCCTTCACTTTGCTGTGCCAGATGTAAATAATTGTAATTTTTTTCTCTAGCATGTACATAGTTTGCCAAGTTAGTAAGTTATTAGAAAATCTTTTTTCTTTCTTTTGAAAAAAGAACCTGTACTTTGAGTGAGATGCTGCTGGGAAGCCAGCTCCATTGCCTGTCTGGCATCTGTCCATGGTGCTTGAGCGGCAGGCAATGATATTCTGAAAACTACAAAGACCCCCTAAACAAACCTCTGCCCATCCTGGTCGGGGGTCGGCGGTGGGGGGGTTATGTTGCTGTGAGGAGAGGGAGACTTGGACTTTGACAGTTTTTCTCCCTGTTACATAAAACCTTAGGCAATTAGTCTTTTCAAAGGTAAAAGATTTCTTTTTATAATCTCTTCATCACACAAACATGCACACACACACTCATAAAAGAAGAAAAAGTAATGTTGCTCAGGAAAATTGCAACAATGAGATTGACTCCTGTTGCTTTTGTCAATTGCCTTCTTTCAGAAGTAGATTAGAGTGATGAGTGATAATGCCATGAGTATCCTAATGGGGTTTCCCAAAGAAAAGAGAAAAATCCTTCAAAGTCCCCCACCTAGTTGGGAGCATCAGATGTCTTTCAGGAGCGTTGTTTCAAAAGAGAAGAAAATATTGATTAAAAGCAGACTAGGAGTTGTCTTTCTTTGGAAAATAAATAGTTTAATTATTGGAGAAATAAGTAGGAAGGGGGAAAAAGAACCCATCCATCCAGTGTTGCCTTGCTGGGGCTTCCTTTTTTTTAACTGAGATTTTCAAGTGTTCTTTCTAGAATGGAGTGAGTAAGGATTCCTCACACAGATGCTGATTAGGATACTTTTGTCAGAAAAGAATGGATCAGAATTAGTCTCAGGAACCTAAGCCAACACCATTGATAATCAGATGGAACAAAAATGCTAGGACCTTTTTTAGAAAGTAGCTTTTGATGGCTCCTGGTGGATATTCTATGATACATAACATGAGCAAACACGACTTGGGAGATGAGGATGAAATAAACTCCAATCAGATTGTCTTGGAATGTGGCAAAGGGATTATTCCCTCTGAGTTCAAATGTACTTCCCTTCCTGGGGCAGGGGCAGGAGGCCTAATCATTACTGCATATCCCTGCATGCATGCATGTATGTATTCATTCATTCATCAGTCATTCATTGAGGGCCCACTGAAAGTTAGATGGTGCGGTAGGAGGTAGGGATTTAAAGATGAACAACAGATAAGGAGCTGAAATTTTAGTGGCAGAGTGGAGAATGGTGACATACCATGTAAGGGGGTAGGATATGCCCTGGGTGCTGTGGAAACCCAGAAGATTTTTCTTCAAATGAGATGTTTCCAGGACTTTATTCCATGCAATTTTTTTTTCCTAAATAGAATTTAGTATTTCCTTTCATCATTGCTGGTCTCTGTGAGGATATCTGTGTTTCTGTAACAGTGGAAGAAGGAAAAACATCTGAAATTTGTACAGATACATTTTTGCTTTGTGGCATGTGGTCATATTTTATAGAATAATGGCAGGGAAGAAATGTGGGAAATGCACCTATCTGCAGGACTTTTCTGACCTGAAGCTAAACCTGTGCCTGAGAAAGGAAGTACATCAAATAAGCTTCTGGAATGGAAAATGGTGGCCTTTTCCTGCAAAATACCTGCCTGACATGCCATGTTCCCAGGCTCACGATCTCACTCTCTTCTCCCATGATCCCTTTGTAGAGGAGGAAGAAATCTAGGTTCCCGGCCGAGGCCCCTATAACAAAGATAGATAAGAGAAAAGGATACTGATGTATTTAGGTTTTACGTGACACGGATGCCTGCATAAGGCAAATGAAGATCTGAAGAAACAGGTAAACCCTTGTATTTTTTATGATAGGTTTAACTCAGAAGAGGATAGTTGTGAAGTACAATTGGATTAAAAATTGTGATCTACTGATAATAAACTCAAGGAAATCCTGTTTGTTCCAGTTCTATTCTTCAAAGGTAAAGATGCTTCTTTCCTCTAAGGGCACCCCTCCAATGAGGGTCTCCCCAGGTTTACGCTTTAGGGAAGGCAGGGCGGGGAAGGGAGGAGGTGAGAAGACCTTCCTGCTACTACTGCCATGTTCCCAAATTCCTTCAGCTGAAAATATGTTCAGGTGTATAAGCTGAGCCCCATCACATTATTTCCTTGTATTTAATTAGCCCCAAAAATGAAATGTGGGGTTTTATTTGACCAGGATATCTGGTTCTGTTTCCTTTAATCCTGGGAAGCCTCCTTGGGCCTTACGGGTTGTGCCAGTTCTCATGAGTTGAGTGGATACGGCTGGTGTCCCTCCTGGTGACCTTCGCAGCCATCTGGGCCGGGGCCTGTGTCTGTCCAGCTCAGCCCAGTGGGGCAGGGCCTCTGCCGTGAGTTTGCAGATGCCTCATTCGGACTCCGAGTCTGTGACTCACGCCATCTGTTGGTAATTTGTCGTTGTTCTGGAGTCAGGGGTTTTCAAAGGATTCGATCTCTGGAGTCCCTTCACAAGTGCACTGCCTGTGATTTTCTGACACCCTCTTGCCATCGGCCTATGGCCAGGACCCAGCAGTGAGTCAGGCTACTGTGGATATAATGATGTTGTTCTTTGCACTTGAGAGAGCTTCACACTAAGTTCCTGCCCCCTTTTGAGCGAGTCACACTCTTTATGGGACTTGTTTGAAGTCCAGCCAAGCTGGCAACTGTGGGGTTCCACTTTTACAACCTCTAGCAACAGTAGGCTCCAGTCCTTTGTGTCACCGTGCCATCTGCTTAGCTTTTTTCCTTTTCAAACTGTAAGCAAAATGAGCTACCTAAACCAAAAAAATGCCACCCGCCCAACTAAAACACGTTTGCATGGAGTCAACCTAAATGATACTGTTTTGTTCGCTCTAAACCACATGTAAAAGAATTTCCATACTTCCTTAAGATGTTTTCTTTCACGAAAAAATAGGCAATCATAATAGTAATTATATTGTTTTCTACACACCAGGCACTGTGCTACATGTTTTATGTTCATGATTCCATTTTATTATCACAGAAACCCAATGAAGGAGATATTGTCACTATCCTGGTTTTTTTGCATGTAAGGGAATTGGGGCTCAGACAGGTTAAACAATTTACGATGAGCATGCTACGAATAAGCGAGGGATCTAAATCTAAACCCCACTGCCTGGCTCTAGAGTGTGACAGTTCAACTGTTTTGTATACTGTCCCCACCCCTTAATATTAATAATCTGATGCATTGAAGTTCAGTGCCTTTAACTGATTCATTCTTCAGCCCTTAAATATAGTGTCACATATCCATTAGCAATCCCCATCTGTTCGTCTCTCTAACAAATATTTTTGAGCGTCAACTGTGTGCCATGTACCATGCTGGACCCTTGTCTCTTGAAGCTTATAATGTAGTCGAGGCTACAATTTATTCATGTAACAAACCTTTATAAGGAACATATGGTGTGCAGGGCATTGTGCTAGGGGCTGGGGCTATACAGTCAAGAAAGATACCATCTCTCTTAACTAATATGTGATAAATACATGATTAAACTTTAAATCAGAGGAGCCAGATATTTAGTATGTATGCCCAAAATTTAGTATGCATGTCCTGGCCAAATCATTGAACTTCTCTCTCCCTTGGTTTCTTCCTCTATTCAGTAGATAATATGTAAGGTTACCACCAGCTCTGGAAAGACAATTTCTACTCTAACTGAACCTAGCTTTGAAGGAACTTTTCTGTTAGAAATGTAGGAAAAGAGAAAAGAGCTGAGCCTGGGTTCATGAGAGAAGTAGGAAAAAGAAGTTATGAAGTATATCAGCAAGAAAGCTTTTGGCTATAAGTAAGAGAAAACATGACCAAAGGGTTGAAAACTTAGAAGTCTGTTTTCTCCCATAAGAAGAAGTCAAAGGGTAAGTGTTTCTCTTCTTACTTCCATTGCTCAGCAATGTCACCAAAGACCCATTTTCTTTTTTCTTTTCTTTTCTTTTCTTTTCTTTTCTTTTTTTTTGAGACGGACTTTCACTTGTCACCCAGGCTAGAGTGCAGTGTCATGATCTCAGTGCACTGATACCTCTGCCTCCTGGTTTCAAGCAATTCTCTTGCCTCAACCTCCCAAGTAGCTGGGATTACAGGCACGTGCCACCATGCCTGGTTAATTTTTGTATTTTTAGTAGAGATGGGGTTTCACCATACTGTCCAGGCTGGTCTCGAACTCCTGACCTCAGGCGATCTGCCTGCCTCGGGCTCCCAAAGTGCTGAGATTACAGGTATGAGCCATCACGCCCAGCCTCATTTTCTTTTCAGGCTTCTTATTGCCACTCTTACTGTTGGCCTTTCATCCTCAAAGTTATGGCTTCCTGAACACAAGATGGCTCCTATTGTGCCCAGAATTATTTTCTCATAACAACAACCCAGGCAGAAAGGAAGTCATTGTAGATAAAGACTTTCTTCCGACTATGGCATTGTTTTTGTTTTCACTCCAGAAAGGGAGCTGTTCCCCAGCCAACTTTCCCTTTTCTCTTATTGGCTAGAACTGGGTCATAGGTTGAGACCTAAGCCAATCATAATTTGTCCTTTGGGTCGGAGGGAGGGGTTCTGCTTTCTCTGAGGTCATGTGATCCACCAGCTTTTAAGAAAAAAAAAGAATCCGTGTTGGATTTGCAGGAAGAAAGTGAATAGATAATACACCATGGAATATTATGCAGCCATGAAAAACGATGAATTCGTGTCCTTCATAGGGACATGGATGAACCTGGAAACCATAATTCGCAGCAAACTGACACAAGAACACAAAATCAAACACCGCATGTTCTCACTCATAGGCGGGTGATGAACAATAAGAACACATGGACATAGGGAGGGGAGCACTACACACAGGGGTCTGTTGGAGGGGAAATAGGGGAGGGACAGGGGGAAGTGGGGAGGTGGGGAGAGATAGCATTGGAAGAAATGCCTGATATAGGTGAAGGGGAGGAAAGCAGCAAATCACACTGCCACGTGTGTACCTATGCAACAATCTTGCATGT
>CAUYLG010013634.1:0-31705 GCA_963573385.1 Cacajao melanocephalus
GGTTCTAGGGTACATGTGAAGAACATGCAGGACTATTGCATAGGTACATACATGGCAATGTGGTTTGCTGCTTCCATCCCTATCACCTATATCTGGCATTTCTCCCCATGTTATCCCTCCTCAACTCCCTACCCCCTGCTGTCCCTCCCCTAGTCCCCCCCAACAGACCACAGTGTGTGATGCTCCCCACCATGTGTCCATGTGTTCTCATTGTTCAACACCCAGCTATGAGTGAGAACATGTGGTGTTTGTATTTCTGTTCTTGTGTCAGTTTGTTGAGAATGATGGTTTTCAGGTTCATCCATGTCCCTACAAAGGACACGAACTCATCGTTTTTTATGGCTGCATGGTATTCCATAGTGTATATGTGGCACATTTTCCTTGTCCAGTCTATCATCAATGGGCATTTGATTGGTTCCAGGTCTTCACTATTGTAAACAGTGATGCAATGAACATACGTGTGTGCATGTGTTTTTATAAGAGAATGATTTATAATCCTTTGGATATATACCCAGTAATAGGATTGCTGGGTCAAATAGAATTTCTATTTCTAGGTCCTTGAGGAATTGCCACACTATCTTCCACAATGGTTGAACTAATTTACACTCCCACCAACAGTGTAAAAGTATTCCTATTTCTCCACATCCTCTCCAGCATCTGTTGTCTCCAGATTTTTTAATGATCACCATTCTAACTGGCGTGAGGTGTATCTCAATGTGCTTTTGCTTTGCATTTCTCTAATGACCGGTGATGATGAGCATTTTTTCATGTGTTTATTGGCCTCATATATGTCTTCTTTTGAAAAGTGTCTGTTCATATCCTTTGCCCACTTTTGAATGGGTTTGCTTTTTTTTCTTGTAAATCTGTTTTAGTTCTTTGTAGATTCCGGATATTAGTCCTTTATCAGATGGGTAGATTGCAAAATTTTTTTCCCATTCTGTTGGTTGCCAGTTCACTCTAATGATTGTTTTCTTTTGCTGTGCAGAAGCTCTGGAGTTTAACTAGGTCCCATTTGTCTATTTCGGCTTTTGTTGCCAATGCTTTTGGTGTTTTAGTCATGAAGTCCTTGCCTATGCCTGTGTCCGGAATGGTTTTGCCTAGGTTTTCTTCTACGGTGTTTATGGTGTTAAGTCTTATGTTTAAGTCTTTAATCCATCTGGAGTTAATTTTAGTGTAAGGTATCAGGAAGGAGTCCAGTTTCTGCTTTCTGCACATGGCTAGCCAGTTTTCCCAACACCATTTATTAAACAGGGAATCCTTTCCCCATTGCTTGTTTTTGTCAGGTTTGTCAAAGATCAGATGGTTGTAGATGTGTGGCATTGCCTCTTGAGGCCTATGTTCTGTTCCATTGGTCTATATCTCTGTTTTGGTACCAGTACCATGCTGTTTTGATTACTGTAGACTTGTAGTATAGTTTGAAGTCAGGTAGCATGATGCCTCCAGCTTTGTTCTTTTTGCTTAGAATTGACTTGGCTATGTGGGCTCTATTTTGGTTTCATATGAAGATTAAGGTGGTTTTTTCCAGTTCTGTCAAGAGGGTCATAGATAGTTTGATGGGGATAGCACTGAATCTATAAATTACTTTGGGCAGTATGGCCATTTTCACAATACTGATTCTTCCTAACCATGAGCATGGAATGCTTCTCCATCTGTTTGTGTCCTCTCTTATTTCCTTGAGCAGTGGTTTGTAGTTCTCCTTGAAGAGGTCCTTTACATCCTTTGCTAGTTGTATTCCTAGGTATTTTATTCTCTTTGTAGCAATTGTGAATGGCAGTTCGTTCTTGATTTGGCTCTCTTTAAGTCTGTTAGTGTACAGAAATTCTTGTGATTTCTGCACATTGATTTTGTATCCTGAGACTTTGCTAAAGTTTCTTATTGGTATCAGGAGATTTTGGGCTGAGATGATGGGGTCTTCTAAATATACAATCATGTCATCTGCAAATAGAGACAATTTGACTTCCTCCTTTCCTAATTGAATATACTTTATTTCTTTTTCTTGCCTGATTGCTCTGGCTAGAACTTCCAATACTATACTGAATAGGAGTGGTGAGAGAGGGCATCCTTGTCTAGCGCCAGATTTCAAAGGAAATGCTTCCAGTTTTTCCCCATTCAGTATGATATTGGCTGTGGGTTTGTCTTAAATAGCTTTTATTATTTTGAGATATGTTCTATCAATACTTAGTTTATTGAGAGTTTTTAGCATAAAGGGCTGTTGAGTTTTGTCACAGGTCTTCTCTGCATCTATTGAGATAATCATGTGGTTTCTGTCTTTGGTTCTGTTTATGTGGTGAATTATGTTTATAGACTTGCATATGTTGAACCAGCCTTGTATCCCTGGGATGAAGCCTACTTGATCATGATGGATAAGCTTTTTGATGTGCTGTTGCAATTGGTTTGCCAGTATTTTATTGAAATTTTTGCATCTATGTTCATCATGGATATTGGCCTGAAGTTTTCTTTTCTTGTTGAGTCTCTGCTGGGTTTTGGTATCAAGATTATGTTGATCTCATAAAATGGTCTGGGAGGGATTCCCTCTTTTTGGATTGTTTGGAATACTTTCAGAAGGAGTGGTACCAGCTCCTCTTTGTATGTCTGGTAGAATTCGGCTGTGAACCCATCTGGACCTGGGGTGTTTTTAGTTGGTAGGCTATTAATTGCTGCCTCAACTTCAGCCCTTGTTATTGGTCTATTCAGGGTTTCAACTTTTTCCTGGTTTAGGCTTGGTAGGGTGCAAGTGTTCAGGAATTTATCCATTTCTTCCAGGTTTACTGGTTTATGTGCATAGAGTTGTTTGTAGTAATCTCTGATGGTAGTTTGTATTTCTGTGGAATTGGTGGTGATACCCCCTTTATCGTTTTTCTTGCATCTATTTGATTCTTCTCTCTTTTCTTTTTTACTAATCCGGCTAGCAGTCTATTTTGTTGATCTTTTCAAAAAATCAGCTCCTGGATTTATTGATTTTTTTGAAGTGTTTTTTGTGTCTCTATCTCCTTCAGTTCTGCTCTGATCTTAGTTATTTCTTGTCTTCTGCTAGCTTTTGAGATTTTTGATCTTGCTCCTTTAGCTCTTTCAGTTTTGATGACAGGATGTCAATTTTAGATCTTTCCTTGCTTCTCATATGGGCATTTATTGCTATAAATTTTCCTCTAGACGCTGCTTTGTGTCCCAGATATTCTGATACATTGTGTCTTTATTCACGTTGGTTTCGAAGAACATCTTTATTTCTGCCTTCATTTCATTGTTTATCCAGTCAACATTCAAGAGCCAGTTGTTCAGTTTCCATGAAGTTATCTGGTTCTGAGTTAGTTTCTGAATTCTGAGTTCTGATTTGATTGCACTGTGGTTTGAGAGACTGTTTGTTATGATTTCCATTATTTTGCATTTGCTGAGGAGTGATTTACTTCCAATTATGTGGTCAATTTTAGAGTAGGTGTGATGTGGTGAAGAATGTATAGTCTATGGTTTGGGGGTGGAGAGTTCTGTAAATGTCTATTAGGTTTGCTTGGTCCAGATCTGAGTTCAAGTCCTGAATATCCTTGTTAATTTTCTGTCTCGTTGATCTGTCTAATATTGATAGTGGAGTGTTAAAGTCTCCCACTATTATTGTGAGGGAGTCTAAATCTCTTTGTAGGTCGTTAAGAACTTGCTTTATGTATCTGGGTGCTCCTGTACTGGGTGTGTATATATTTATGATCATTAGTTCTTCTTATTGCATCGATCTTTTTACCAATATGTAATGCCCTTCTTTGTCTCTTTTGATCTTTATTGGTTTAAAGTCTATTTTATCAGAGACTAGGATTGCAACTCCTGCTTTTTTTTTTTTTTTTTTATCTCTCCATTTGCTTTGTAAAACATACTCCATCCCTTTATTTTGATCCTAAGTGTATCCTTGCATTTGAGATGAGTTTCCTGGATATAGCACACAGATGGGTTTTGACATTTTATCCAATTTGCTTTTGATTGGGGCATTTAGCCCATTTACATTTAAGGTTAATATTGTTATGTGTGAATTTGATCCTGCCATTTTGATGCTAGCTGGTTGTTTTGCCCATTAGTTGATGCAGTTTCTTCATTGTATCAATGCTCTTTACCATTGGGCACGTTTTTTGAGTGGCTGTTTCTGATTGTTTCTTTCCATGTTTAGTGCTTCTTTCAGGAGCTCTTGTAAGGCAGGCCTGGTGGTGATGAAATCTCTGAGCAATTGCTTATTCTTAACGGATGTTATTTCTCCTTTACTTATGAAGCTTAGTTTGGCTGGATATGAAATTCTAAGTTGAAAGTTCTTTTCTTTTTTTATTTTATTTTATTTATTTATTTATTATTGTACTTTAGGTTCCGGGGTACATGTGCAGATTATGCAGGATTGTTGCATAGGTACACACACGGCAATGTGGTTTGCTGCTCAAAGTTCTTTTCTTTAAGGATGTTGAATACTGGCCCCTAATCTCTTCTGGCTTGTAGGGTTTCTGCAGAGAGATCCACTGTGAGTCTAATGGGCTTCCCTTTGTGGGTAACCCAATCTTTGTCTCTGTCTGCCCTTAGCATTTTTTCTTTCATTTCAATCCTGGTGAGTCTGACGATCATGTGCCTTGGGGTTGCTCTTCTTGAGGAATATCTTTGTGGTGTTCTCTGTATTTCCTGGAATTGAATGTTGGCCTACCTTGCTAGGTTGGGGAAGTTCTCCTGGATAATATCCTAAAGAGTGTTTTCCAGCTCGGATTAATTCTCTCCGTCACATTCAGGTATACCTAACAAACCTAGATTAGGTATTTTCACATAATCCCTTATTTCTTGGAGGCTTTGTTCATTTCTTTTCACTCTTTTTTCTCTAGTCTTGCCTTCTCATTTTATTTCATTGAGTTGATCTTCAATCTCTGACATCCTTTCTTCTGCTTGGTCAATTTGGCTATTGAAACTTGTGTATGCTTTGCAAAGTTCTAGTGTTGTGTTTTTCAGCTCCATCAATTCATTTATATTATTTTCTAAGCTGTTTGTTCTCATTAGCATTTCATCAAACCTTTTTTCAAGGTTCTTAGTTTCTTTGCATTGAGTTAGAACATGTTCTTTTAACTCAGAGAAGTTTGTTATTACGCACTTTCTGAAGCCTGTTTCTGTCAGTTCATCAGACTCATTCTCCATCCAACCTTGTTCCCTTGCTGGTGAGGAGTTGCAATCCCTTGGAGGAGGAGAGGCGTTCTGGTTTTGGGCATTTTCATTCTTTTTGGGCTGGTTTCTTCCCATCTTTGTGGAGTTATCTACCTGTGGTCTTTGTAGTTGGTGACTTTTGGATGGGGTCTCTGAGTGGATGTCCTTTTTGTTGATGATACAGTTATTTCTTTCCTTTTTTTAGTTTTCCTTCTAAGTCAGCCTCCTCTGTTTTAGGACTGCTGGTAGTTCACTCCAGACCCTGCTTGCCTGGGGATCACCTGCAGTGGCTGCAGAACAGTAAGGGTTGTTGTCAGTTTCTTCTTCTGTTATCTTTGTCCCAGAAGGATACCTGCCAGATGCTAGCCTGAGCTCTCCTTTATGAGGTGTCTCTCTGGATATACGGGGATTGGAGAGCTGCTTGAGGAGACAGTCTGCCCCTTATAGGACTTCAAGTGCTGAGCTGCGAGCTCCGTTGTTCTGTTCAGAGCTGCTGGGCAGGTACATTTAGGTCTGCTGCAGCAGAGCTCATAACCACCTTTTTTCCCAGGTGCTCTGTCCTGGGAAGGTGGGGCTTTATTTATAAGTTCCTGACATGCTGCTGCCTGTTTTCAGAGATGCCCTGCCCAGCAAGGAGGTAGCCTATTCACAGTCTGCCGGCAGAGGTGTTGCTGAGCTGCCATGGGCTCTGCCCAGCTGCTGTGTGAACTTCCTTGCGGTTTTGTTTATAGAGGTGTAGTTAGAACTGCCTCAGTAATGGCAGTCTGCCTTAGTAATGGTGGACTGTCTCTGTAATGGTGGACTGCCTCGGTAATGGCGGACCACCTCGGTAATGGCAGACCGCCTCAGTAATGGTGGACTGCCTCAGTAATGGCAGACCGCCTCGGTAGTAGTGGACTGCCTCAGTAATGGTGGACACCTTTCCCCTCACAGAGCTGGACTGTCCTGGGTGCAGCTGTGCTTGCTGTGAAACTCTCAGTCCAGAGCGTTTCAGATTGCTAGCCTTTGTTGGGGTGGGACCCGCCGAGCCAGATCACCTGGCTCCCTGTTTCAGCCCCTTCTTTTTCTGTTGAATGGGTGACTCTGTCTCCCAGGCATTCCAGGCACCAGTTGAAATGATGCCCAGATTTGTGTGAGTTTTTATGCAGAGACCTGCTGCACTGGCTGAAACAGCCGTGCTGGAGACTCGTGGCACTTTTCTGCCCAGGAATCTCCTGGTCAGTGGGCGGCAAAAATTCGTTTGGAAATGCAGTGATCACTCACCCTCTGCGTTTTTTGCTGGGAACTGCACTCCAGAGCTTTTCCTATTTGGCCATCTTGGATCGTCCTCCTCATATTTATAATTATATAAAACTTCATTATAAAATCTATTTATAATAAATTTATTAAAACCTTATAAATTTATTAAGTCTATAAACATTATAATTGCACCAGAGACTGCTATTCTGGGTTCATATGTAGGTTTTGTTCATCTTCTATGTCATTTGAAAATAAATCAGCAGGTCTCCACTTGGGAAACTTATCTCAAAAAAAAAAATGAAAAAAGAGAAAGAGAAAGAGAGAGAGACTATATCAAGCAGCACCAAGTCTGCATATTGACATGACCCTGCCTCACTGCCATCCTGTTCCACGGCACAGACTCTGCCCCAGTTCTCACTAGTCCCTATAGTCTCTCCTCCCAGAGCTGGGTGGTCTCATTGATTATTGTCAGTCTTGCTTCCTTAGTAGCAAGGAAATATTTAATTGTATACTTGTCTCTGTCAAACATACGGATATGGCTGGGTGCTGTGGTTCTCACCTGTAATCCCAGCACTTTGGGAGGCCGAGGCAGGCAGATCACCTGAGATCAGAAGTTTGAGACTAGCTTGGTCAACATGGTGAAACCCCGTCTCCACTAAAAATACAAAAAAAACTAGCCAGGTATGGTGGCTCGGGCCTGTAATCGCAGCTAGTCAGGAGGCTGAGGCAAGAGAACGACGTGAACCCGAGAGGTGGAGGCTGCAGTGAGCCAAGATCTGACCACCACATTCCAGCCTGGGTGACTGAACAAGAGTCTGTCTCAAAAAAAAAAAAAAATGGGGATATGGATGACTAAACACAGTACCAGATGGTACTGTGTTTTACGGAGGAAAATGAAAGAAAGCAGATTTCTTTGTGAAGTAAAGAAGGCTCCCACATGTTTAATAGGCAAGTAGAAAATCTGTGTTGTAAAAATACAAGTGAAGGTGACATTAGGAATATCTATTTGAAAAGGAATCTCATAATAACTATGAATATCTATTCGAAATAGATAACTAGGAATATCTATTCAAAAAGGAATCTCATAATAACTATGACCCTGTCCCTTTGCTCATTTATATTACCTGCCCAGCATGTGTGAGCTCAAACTTAAAGAAATCTTTGGGAAAATCTTTCCTTCTCCAGTTGTAAGCTCCTGGAGACAGAAACCCTTCTGTTTCAGAAGTCATCCAGCACAGCAGTTCAGAGTGTGCTGGGGAATCAGACAGACCCTAATTGGAATGGTCTCTGCTGTTACTTGGTGTGTGATTACTGGTAAGTTTTTAAACTTCCTTAACCTGAGCTTCCTCACCTGTTAAACGGGAATAGTGATACCTACACTTTACAGGGATGTCATGATAATTAAGTGAGTTAATTTTGGGCCTGGAACAAAATGATAGTTAAATAAATGGTGGTAATATTACTTATCTCTATATTTGTTGATAGTCCCCACAGTACAGTGCTGCCACAGTTTTAGATTTTTAATAAACATCACTTGAACTGAAATGAATCTGCAGCTAATTTTCAATTCAACTTTATTGTAGTTTTAAGGAAATTTCCTTCTATTCTAGGAAGATGTTGGGGAAAAATAACCCAGCAAAATCAAATTTAAACAGATCACCATAAAAGTCTCAGGACACTTGTATTAGCCCATTTTCACACTGCTGATAAAGACATACCCAAAACTTAGTAATTTATAAAGAAAAAGAGGTTTAATGGACTCACAGTTCCATATGGCTGGGGAAGCCTCACAATCATGGCAGAAGGCAAAAGGCATGTCTTACGTGGTAGCAGGCAAGAGAGAATGAGAACCAAGCAAAAGTGATTTCCCCTTATGAAACCATCAGATTTCATGAGATTTATTCACTACTATGAGAACAGTATGGGAGAATACACCCCCATAATTCAATTATCTCCCACTGGGCCCCACCCACAGCACATGGGAATTATGGGAGCTCCAATTCAGGATGAGCCAAACCATATCAACATTCTAAAACCCCGCCTCAGCATAATGGAAATCAACCATGATTGCAATTTCACAGTAAAAACAACGTTTTGGAGTAAATGTACGACCTTATAAAGATCTATGTAAATGCCCTCATTATGTGTGCCTCCGTTAATGCAACTCATTCCAAAACTGGAAAGGAATCCCATGGAACATAGATTGAAAGGTATGGGAACAGAGTGATTTTGTTGTTCTCTATTTTTGATAAGGTAAACTACATACACACCCACTCACAGAAGAGTTTATTGAGTGTATTTACATTGCCATTAAAGAAGTGATCTGGAATTTTTTTCTCCCCCAATTAAATTGTAGTTCATACTGCCATTGAAAGCTGCTATTATAAGTATTTTTAGAAGTTCAAGAGGGAATTTTTTTCCCTTGATTGTATGCCAGTTTTTTCTAACTCAACACACCCCACCCCCAATAGACACTTTCATAAATCTCTCTTGGAATTGTTCTGCAGCACATTAAATCACTGTCTTTTCTGATTCTAGATCTGAAGGTTTCTTTCTGAGAATGAAGTCTGCAATCCATCACATCAGAACAGGAAGAAAGGATGTGAGGCAGAGCCCCTTCTCAGATCTCCAGTGAGGAAGGGACGTTTTGGCACTGGCTATGGCTTTGTAACACTGCGGTTGAAACGGGCAAAATGGGCTCCTCTCTTGAAGATCTTTGATGCCTCTAAATGCTCTGATGAGAAAAAGCTTGTCCTCAAAATCGATGGTACTTTCTTGAAGAAATGAAACTGGCTCCAGCATGTGAAGCATTGCTAATGACCAGCTGTGTAACCTTGAATGCATCATGCAATTGCCCTCCATTCATTTAAGGTTCTATGAAATGGCCTTATCCCTTACCCCCAGCTCAGGCAGGATACTGAGACATACTGGGGAATTCTTCTCAATACTGTATTGGGAGAATAATTTTCAATGGAAAGAGGAGGATTTTTAAGGCACTAAATTTTACTATGTGAAAAAGATTCAGAATTATTATCACTGTGAATCAGAGAATGATTTTTTTAAATCATAGATTTTCATCGTTGGTGGAATGCTATAAAATCTTGTTCAGGCTCATCATTAACAGTTGTTCTACGGAGTTTAAGGGACTTGCCCAAGATCTCACAACTGTGCACTAAATGAGATAATGTACCTACTGTTTAGCACAGTGCCAGTGCTTAACAAGCAGTCAATAAATATTAGCTGCTGTTGCAACTGCTGATGTTATTGTTGTTACTAGGATTCAGGATTCCTCACTCTCAGTTCGGTGCTATATTTACTTCAGATACACAAAGAAACTACAAGAAGGTAGCTCTATGAGCCCAAGCAATTTCTTACCATAAGGAAAATTATTTCTTTTATAATTGAGGTAGTGCAAGCCTAGAGAAGGTAAGTGCTATGTCTTGGCGCATAATTCTCAGGATACTAACATCCCACTGGAGACTAATTCAGGGCTTGTCTGGAGGAGAAGAGGCTACCCCATTTTCCTAATCCTCAGAGCAATAACACTGAGGACTGCACATTAGGGACCAGAGATTGAATCCAGTCTACAGCAACCCTGCCCTCAGCACTAGAGATTGAATCTAGACTATAGCAACTCAGCCCACAGCCTCTAGAAAAGAGCAATGTACTGAAACTGCAAAATGACACTGGTAGGGAGAAAGGAGAAACTGTCCAGCAGATGAAACTGGGAAAGATGTGTGGTCAGATGGGGAAAACACAAAAATGAAAGACAAAATCAGATTTCTACTCACATTATATATAAAACATAAACTCTGTAGACAGATTCAGGATTTATGTATCAAAACTAAAATTACAGAATTCTTAATAAAAATAATGAACATCATTTAGACTTGGGGATTGAGAAAGATTTCTTAAGGCACATACAAAAATTTGACTAATAAAATGATTGACTGATTTGATTGTATTAAAATTAAGAACTTTTGCTCATGACAATGCATCTTAAATAAAAAGACAAGGTATAAACTGGGAGAAGATATTCATGATACATTAAATCAGCAAAAGATAAGTAGAAAGAATATATTAAATATCCCATAGATCAATGAGAGAAATAAAACCAATCCAATAGAAAAATAGACAAAAGACATGAACAAATATATATATATATATATATAAATATATATATAAACACAAGTGGCAAAGAAAGAGAAGATTTTCAGTATTACTGGTGATCAAGGAAATGCAACTGATGACAGTGATGACACAGTCTAAGCCCATTTTAGTGGCAAGGATTAAGAAGTGGGGCAATATCCAGGGTTGAGGAGACTGTGGCTACACAGGATGACTTCTGCATTGCTGGTGGGTGTGTAAATTGGTACAATCACTTTTGGAAAGAGTGTACACTATCTCCTAAAGATTCTGATCCCTTATGGCCAAGCAAATCTACTCCCCAGAGGAGACTCTTGAACATTTACGACAAGAGACATGTACAAGAATGTTTTTAACAGCAGTGCTTACGATAGAAGAAACACTGAAACAACGCAAATATTTGAAATTGAAAGCATGAATGAACAAATTATGGCCTATTCACACAATGGAATTTTCTACAGTCATCAAAACAATGAACTCCAGCAGTCAGTAATATGGATGATTCTTAGTTTAATATTAAGTGAAAAAATAAATTCCCTCAAATTATCGACAGTTCAATACACTTAATAAAGTTAAAATAACTCAAACACTATGAATGTATATAAATGCAATACAACTGCATGAAAAGGAAAGCAATAGAATGATTAAAAAAAGATTCAAGAGGCTGGACACAATGGCTCATGCTTAAGCCCAGGGGTTTGAGACCAGCCTGGGGAACATAGGGAGACCCTTTCTCTACACATTTTTTTTTTTTTAAATTCACCAGACGTGGTGGCATGTGCCTGTTAAGCTACTCAGAAGCTGAAGCAGGAGTATTGTTTGAGTCCAGGATCTCAAGGTTACAATGAGCTATGACTGTGCTACTGTGCTTCAGCCTGGGTGACAGAGCAAGACCCTGTCTCAAAAAACAAGCCAAAAAAAGACTCAAGAATGTGGTTACCTTATGTGGGGAAAGGCAGTCATGTGGTCATATGTAAGTGATTGTTAACTTCCTAGCTTTTGTTTTGCGTGGTGAGTACATGGAAGCTTCATTTGTTTTTAAAAATAAAGAATATTTAAATAAATAAAAGCAGGTCTTATGTGGATCAATAATAAGATGTATTTTGAATTAATGGCTAAGACTGCTGCAGCTTGGATAACAGAGGTCTGTTCTTTCCTTTTCTTAAAGGGAGACTGACCATTGAATAATGGTGAATTTTACTACCAAGGTCCACAGATGAGCCTCTGAGAGCTGGTATCAGTAAGACCAGGCACATAAACATGTGTGCAGATGCGGAACATAAATAAAACAAAACTTACACCTTCCCTTATCTTTGAGGGGCTCATTCCATCAGTATAGACAGTCACATAAACATAGAATGCTAGAATGATATGTCAAGTGTCATGATACAAATTTGCACTCTGCAGTGGGAAAGCCATGTCCCTGCCTGCACTGATTTCCTTTCCCTCCTCAGGATACTAGAGCTGGGCCTCCCATTTGAGAGGGGTCAAGGGCCACCTGCATCCAAAGCCCCTTGGCAGGCTGACACCATGTACATCCCTGGCCCCCTCCCCAGATATTCAGAGTCAGAATCTTTGGGGTAGGGTTCAGGATTCTGCAATTTTAACAAACTCCTCAGGGACATCTAAGCTTTGAGGTTAGACTAGTTGTTCTGCCCTCTTTGGGAATTGGGGTAATATCTGCAATGTATTCAACCCCCTACTTTCACATCTATCCCCATTCATCAGGTACCCCGGCTGCCATTCTGTTTCTACAGCCCCAGGGGCAGAGATGAGGATGGTCTCCTTGGAAAGGAAGGAGATAGGATGGAGGGGAGGGGTCAGCTGCCCCTTCACCTGGCATTGAGACCCAAAGCCACAAGATGTGTGTGTACCAACATCCCCTCTGGGGCCAAAGTCCCAAAGGGAGTCATTTTAGATAAACTTAGGAAAAAGCCAAAACATGTGCCTTTCTTCCCCTTCCTATTTGAGTCCCTGGAAGAGAGGGGACTGTTTTGAGTTGGAAAGACTGGTTAAATCTAGAGCCATAGATATCATGTATTGAAATTTTTAAGTTGCCCCAGCACAAAGTAGAGACTCAAAAAGAGGATTGAATTAGATTAAAAACAAACAAAAAGAAGCAGCTTCATTTTCTTTGCACAGAGATCATGGTGCAGAAGTTTGCAAACTCGCCACAGTTGTATCCACATTGCCTCCCCAGGGACTGAGTAAGTATTGAACAGAATTGAGCCAAAATTCCTGAGACATCAGGGAGGACTTACTGCAGGCTTGAGGTCTACTTTGGTTCTTAAAAGGATGAGTAGGGGTTGCCTATTGAGCATGGCTGGGGCTTGGGGTAGGGAATGGGAGGCAGTAGAAGGTATTCCAGGAATATATGCAATGAACTGAATTTTGCAAGGGCATGTAAGGTGCAAGGAGAGATGACAGCCCCACTATGAGGCTAGAGCACATCCTGAGAGATAGAGGCTTTGTTTTCTTAACTGACTTTTCCTCCTGAACAGTCTCAGAAGCAAAGCCTCATGTCAACATCTCAAGTCTTGGATAGCCTGCTAACACCCCGGCTTGCTGCAGGGAAACTGTGCCCTAAGAAGACACAAGCGACACAGCAACCACTGGCAGCAAAAGCCTCATCCCCTTCCCCGGCAAGGGTCCCTATGTACACCTGCCAGAGCTCATATATAGCCTGGCATTTGGAACAGGGGTTGGGAAGGGGGAATGGAAGTAAACAAAATCCTTCAGGAGAGATGGTGAGGCATTTGTTCTCACATGGAGAAGGAAGCATTACCAGGTCAATACACCACCATTTTAGTCCTCATAAAAATAAAGCATAGTATAGTGAGAAAAAGATGGGTTCTGTTATTCAAACTACTTGTACTCAGAATCAGCTTTAGCACTTACTACCTGTGAGCCGCAGAGACAGGGCTCATCAAATAGTGCATGTGCTTCGTTTGCATTCCAAATTCTCTAGCGTTAGCACATGAGATGTGTTCTGGCTAATGGACTGTGGGTGGAACTGGCAGGTGTCACTTCCAGCCCAAGGACATTAAGAGCCTCTGTGCTCCTGACCTCCCTACTTCTCTTCCCTGCTACAAGGCCACACACACCAGCTGGCACAACTTTAGGAGGGACAAAAGGCATATGACCTTCATCAGACTTTGCAAAGGAGAGAAATAAACCTTTCCATTATCAAACCACTGAGATTTGGAGATTAATTTGTAACCCTAGCTTCTTATAGTCCAAAATATTAATACACTAATACATTGTGTAATATTTGGTCTCATTGGAATGAAAATTACTTAACTTTCTAGGCCATTGGAGTTTTTGTAAAAACTTAATATATATTTATGCTGATACAGAGCCAGCATTTGATAAATGTTAAGTCTCTCCCTTTAAGTTGCAGTTGATGTCATTACCATCGTTATGGTTAGCACTGTTATGCAATAGATATAATAGATGCATTTCAATAAGCAGCAACTTTGTCTCCGGCACTCCGCTAGTTGTTTTTCATAAGTTTTCACATTTCTGTATCTAGAGAAGCCACAGCTCAAAGAGGTTACTTGCTCAAAGGAACACAGCTAGTATGCAATCAAGCCAGGATCTGAAATAAGGTTATCCTGAATCAAAGGTCTCTTATTCTAATGGTGACACTCCTATTCACATTTTTCACACATGGAACCTGAAGCTCCGAGATGCTACATAAGATCACTAAAGTAATAACCGCTAAAATAAAATCAAAAATTGACAAGTGGGACCTAATTAAACTAAAGAACAAAAGCAACTATCAACAGAGTAGACAACCTACAGAATGGGAGAAAGTATTTGCAAATGATGCATCTCACAAAGGTCTAATACCCAGAATCTGTAATGAACTTAAACAAATTAACAAGCAAAAACAACAACCCTATTAAAAAGTGGGCAAAGGACATGAACAGACACTTCTTAAAAAAAGACATACATGTGACCAACAAGCATATGAAGAAATGCTCAGTGTCACTAGTCATCAGACATATGCAAATCAAAACCATAATGAGATACCCTGTCACACCAGTTAAAACGGCTATTATTAAAAGGTCAGAAATTGGCCAGGTGCAGTAGGTCATGCCTGTAATTCTAGCACTTTGGGAGGCTGAGGCAGGTAGATCACTTGAGATCAGGAGTTTGAGACCAGCCTGGCCAGCATGGTGAAACCCTGTCTCCACTAAAAAATGCAAGAGTTAGCCAGACACAGTGGTACATGCCTGTAGTCCCAGCTACTTGGGAGGCTAATGTAGAAGAATTGCTTGAACCCAGGAGGCAGGAGTTATAGTAAGCAGAGATCACACCATTGCACTTCCAGCCTGAGCGACAAGAGCAAAACTCAGTCTCAAAAAAATAAATAAATAAAAAGTCAAAAAGTAACAGATGCTGGTGAGGTTTTGGTGAAAAGGGGATGCATATGAACTGCTGGAAGGAATGTAAATTAGTTCAGCCACCATGGAAAACAGTTTCGACATTTCTCAGAGAACTTAAAACAGAACTACCACTCGACCCAGGAATCCCATTACTGGGTATATACCCAAAGGAAGATAAATTGTTCTACCATAAATACATAAATATGCATAAACATATGCCTGTGTAATCACAGCTTTATTCAAAATAGCAAAGATGTGGAATCAACCTAAATGCGCATTGATGATGGTGGACTGGATAAAGAAAATGTGGTACATACACATGATGGAATACTATGTAGCCATAAAAGAGATTAAAATCATATACTTTGCAGCAACACCGATGAAGATGGAATCAGTGGATTCCATCCATAATGGATGAAGCCATTATTCTAAGCAAATTAACACAGGAGCAGAAAACCAAATGCTGCATGTTCTCAGGTCTAAGTGAGAGCTAAACACTGAGTCCACTTGGATGCCAAGCAGGGAACAGTAAACACTGGGGCCTACTTGAGGATGGAGGGTGGGAGGAGAGTAAGGATCAAAAAACTACTTATTGGGTTCTACTCTTATTACCTGGGTGACAAAATTATCTGCACATGAAACCCTTGACATGAAATTAGTTCATGTAAGAAACCTGCACATGTACCCCATTGAACCTAAAAGTTGAAAAGAAAAAAAAGTAGTAACTGCTAGAGTCAGAGGACTGTTTATTCCCAGCCCAGTGCTGCAATGATACAACGATAGAAATGATACAGGCACAACTATTTCCATCCCTCTTTCCCCCAACCATTGCCGAGCCGCCTGTAAACTGCAAATCGAGGACCCAGCAGCTCCAGATACTGTGGGCAACAGATGAGAGGGAAGAAGGAAGCTATGCTTTGATAAAAGAGAAACTGGATGCTTTGTTCAAAGAACAGCTTCTTGACAAAGTTCCCAATGAAAAAACCCACCAGCTGAAAATAAACATTGAGTTTCCAAATCTCTGTCAGGTGTGTGTCTGTGTGCGTGGGGGCGGGGGGGGGGGGACGGGGGGGTCTGTCTCTCTCTCTGTCAATCTCTCTTTCTCTCTGTTTGTTTTGGAAATTTGAAGAGGAATCTCAAGCAATGTGGATCCTAAAGCAGTTTACACTGAACCAGATGGTGCCTCTGATTAGCATTAGACTAAAAAGATACATTACTTGGAGATGAAGTTCTCCTAGGGACAAATCTGTTTCAAAGGCACAGAGGGTTTGCTTTTCTCCTAGACTCCCCTTGGAGCTTTCTCCGGGTGTATCTGTGCATCTTTTCTCCTGTCATCACCTCCAGGCAAGTCTGAGCTTGTGCTGGAGAAGAGAGCAAATTAGTATTTGTAGGTTTCTCAGTTCTCCTCTCACTGAAGCCTGAAGTCCCTCATACGGGGCAAGCCATTCCATGTGGGAACCTAGCTGGTGGTGACTACTCCTGCAATTCCCAGGCTAACGAGCCACATGTGCCACTGATGCACCAGCAACACATGGAGACCCATTCTGTGGCTATTCCCATTTTACAGATGAGGAAATTAAGACTTGCAAGGATTAAGTAACTTACTCAATAGCACAGGTCAAATCAAAGTTGAGGATAATTGCCTCCATAAAGGGGTGTGTGTGTGTGTGTGTGTGTGTGTACGTGAGTGCACGCATGCGTGTGTGTGCGTGTTTTAAAAGAGGCCTGAGGGGTAAATCATCAGAACGGATGGCTACCCAGTGTCGAAAACTATGTAACTATGTTGCTGCCTGTAGTAAGATAAACAATGAAGCGAGAAATCACAAACATTTCACCTTGACCTCTACTTCTAGGCATATATAACATGGCCCCTTTAGAAAAACACTCTAGGGAAATCAAAATAAAAAAAAAAAAAACACATTCAAAGCCAGAATGGAAAGCATGTACCAACCAAGGCCCTTTTATTCATTAGGTCCTGTGTTTCTCAGACCCTGAGGAAAATCATGTAGCTTAGGGTTACGTGCAACTGTCAGAGATTAAGGGACTCCCTTATTGCAAGGAATTTAAAGGTCAGCACAGAAATTGGGATTAGCAGGAAAAATAACCACACCACCAATAATAACAATTACTGCTTAGTATGAGACATTATGCTGAGCCCAGTGCTGTGTCAAGTACTTTAAATGCATCATCCATCTCATTAGCCCACATGATCACCCTCTAAGACAGACCTTATTGTTCTTATTGCCATTTTACAGATGAGCCTACTGAGGATCAGAGAGATTTTGAAAATTACCCATAGTCACACAGTCATGTAAAGGGCTGAACCAGGAATTAAACTCAGGTGTAGTGTGCCCTGAGAACCACTGCCCTCAACCAGTAAACCCTTCTCCACCTTCTCTATAGGATCCTCCTGAAGACACGCCAATAGGGTAGTCTGCCAAAATCTCAGAAAGTGCTTAAAAGCCTTCTGGCCCCTCAGCTTGATGTCAATACAAATGTTCAAGGCTGTGAGTACAAGCAAATGCCACTGAAAATACTCCAGGCAATTTGCACATCTGGCAGTTAAATGAGTGCAGGTTCAAAGCAAATCACGTCCCCAAGGCACAGGACACTTCACAGGGAGAATAGCAGGAGGAATTTCATTACTGCTCAAACTTGGCCAGAGGAACTCACACTCACCTTATTTAAGGGTACAAAGAGAGATGTTCACCAAAGGGCAATGGACACCTAGTAAGCATAATGAATTCAGATTTTATTCATTGGGAACTAGAGGATTTAAGAAAGGATATGAGTTGAAGTTTCCCTTTGGGACTATTTTGGGGAGAGGGCTCACTTAGCAAATAGATCGTGGGAGAAGAGTTACCTTTCAGCTGTAAGAGCATACGGCTTTGACATGTGAGCCGAACATGACTACACTAATTATACTTTGCCTCCTCTTTGAAATGGGCCTCCAAATGACACTTTGCCTACCTCTAGTCTCTGTATGTATTTAAAGGTAAGAATTTTGCATGTCTTTTGTAACTGTGTACAATGCCAGGGCTGGCCTTCTGTCAGTTAATATTAATCAGAGGGTTTTTACTGAGTCTGAAATCCAGACACACAGCAGGACCGAGAAGCAGCAGCTGTCCGGCCTGCCCTGCGATTATGCTAACCCTCAGAGGCCTCCTCCCAGCCCTGGAGATGTGGCTGCAGTAAAGGAATGACTCCAACTTCCAAGAGGCTGGAATTGACACCACATGCCCTGCCTAGGCCCGTCCTAGCACTCCATCTGGCCTCGATGCCAAGCCGGGCCCCTGACAATGACAGCAGCTCTGAACAATGAAGGAGAGCCAAGTAGCCTGCTCCCTGCGCTGCATCATATGCATAGCTAGAGTCATCCTTTTCATGTCCTTAGAATGGGACTCAATTTGTCTCTGCAGTGGTGCCACCTGAAATCCTGAGAGGGCCTTCCAGGGCAGGAAGGGGCAGACATATTTCAATGCTTTTGGTATAAGGGCAATTTATTCAGAGGTAGAAGTCAGAACTTTAAAACCATGAAAGTCTCGCTTTAAAAAGGCACAGTAGCACAAGGAGGGCAATTCCCCGAATTAGTCTCCATAACCTCACACAAACCACCTTGCTCAAACAAACTGCATATTTATTGGGTTAATCTGTTGTCACGCATCTGTCTAAAGGATCAGGAAACCACACACATGAATATTAAAATCACAAGAACACTTTTCATCCCCCCATCCTCCTACTACCCTTAACTCCAGGGATAGGATACAGACAGCAATTCTGGATGCACCATGCTAACCAGGCTTTGGGAAAAACATCTTTACAGTGAAGTGGTTCCTGAATATTTCTATGATTACCAGGCAATTTGCATAAATATTCAGGCTTCGTTCCCTGAATAAATTCCAGTTGGGTGATGGCTGATCCTCTGAATTCTAAGACCTTTTGTTTCTTGCACAGTTTGCTTCTCATTTTATTACTGACATCAGTGTGGATAGAGAAGTTGAAACTCGGGGAGGTTTGGTCTTAGGGTACAGACAAAAAGTACTGACCCTGAAAAGTCATTTCTTCACCCTTCCAGATAGGAGTGAAGAAATGTAGAGTTTCGGAACAAGTCATTCTTTTACATGGAGCAAAAGGCATGATCCATTTTGCAGATCCAAACATGCAGAGCATTCCTAGAGATGAGGTAGAGGATGAATATGAGCTTCCAAATCCTGAGGCAGAGGATGAATATGAGCTTCCAAATCCTGCCTGATCAAATCTGGAGGAGCTATGGACATCTAGTTGACTGACCTTGAAAATAGGGAACTCTAAGTCTCTTGCCTGTGGGGTCCGGTGGTGACCAGCTTAGGGTAAGCAGAAGCTCTGACCATAACTTCTGTGTAAATCCACTGTCATCCCATGATCTCCCAAAAATATATACCATTAAGTGAAGAAAGGCTAAGTTCAGAACAGTTACATACTATGCTACCATTTGCATGATAATAATAATGAGTACGTAGGATTATGTATAATTGATTGCACATCCACAGAGCGTGCCTAGAAGCAAACACAAGAAACTGGATATGCCTTTTGCCACTGGAGAGGGGACTGGGAGTAGCCATGCACAGGGTCTGGAGGGACCTTTTCCACATGGTACCCTTTCATACCTTTGCATTTTGATCCATATAAATGCATTATCTATTCTAAAATAATTTACATTTTTAAAAAAACTTTTAAAAAATGCTAATTCCAATTCAATCAGACTCTTTGAGCTGGGTTTCAGGAATTAACATTTTAATAGGCTCTCCAGTTTATTCTTACACACTCAAAATTTTGAGAACTTCCCCGTGAAAGGCTCTTTCTACTAAAAGGAACTTCATCCATTTCCCCTCGAGTTTAAGAAAGCAATAATAAACCATACAGGGGGGAAAAAAAAAACCTCATTAAACTTTCTCAAGAGAAATAAACAATGCAACCTCAGCTTTTCCAAAATCAATTTAAATTCTGATATCTAAGTTATCAGCTACTTTCAACATTTTGCATTTATGCAGACCAAAGGAGTTGTTAGAAAAGAGATGTCTTAGTCACCAGACAGGTTGCCCTCTCCTGCCAAGCTTCCCAAAAAAGATGTGGGGCTTATTGGCCCTTTATCCCACCCCAGCAAGGGTGCTTTGTACTCACCTTGCTTTTTAAAGAGGTTGCTCTGGACTATCTCATTCATAGACTGTACTTTCTGCTTCTGGAGTTTCACAGGAGGGATGCAGGTGTAGAACTCATACAGGAGTTGGCTGAGGGCAGGAAAAATAGAAGCTAGTAGAGCAAAGTAGACCAATGTCTCCCACTTCACAGCACTTACAGTTCATCCCTGAATCTCTAGCCCTGAGATACCCCCAAGTCCTGGCAGAGCATCAAGTGCAAGGTAAGCCTTTAGTAAAAATGTACAAGTTGTTCTTGGTATGGAATATTAGTAGCATTAAAAGAGATGTAAAAATCTGAAAATAGCACTCGCTTCGGCAGTACATACACTAAAATTGGAACTATACAGAGAAGATTAGCATGGCCCCTGTGCAAGTATGACACGCAAATTTGTGACGTGTTCCATTTTTTAAAAAAACTTTTTAATTTTAAAAAGAAAAAAAATCTGAAAATAATACCAATAGCCCTGAGTAGTTACTGTGTATCAAGCACACACTTTGCATTTTGCAATAATTATGCCATGTAGACCTCATAACTCTAAAAGAAAAAAAACAAACAACCCCATTCAAAAGTGGGTGAAGAATATGAACAGACACTTTTTGAAAGAAGACATATATGAGGCCAACAAACATATGAAAAAATGCTCATAATCACCAGTCATTAGAGAAATGCAAATCAAAACCACACTGAGATATCATCTCATGCCAGTTAGAATGGTGATCATTAAAAAATCTAGAGACAACAGATGCTGGAGAGGATGTGGAGAAACAAGAACACTCTTACACAGTTGGTGGGAGTGTAAATTAGTTCAACCATTGTGGAAGACAGTGTGGCGATTTCTCAAGGATCTAGAAATAGAAATTCCATTTGACCCAGCAATCCCATTACTGGATATATACCCAAAGAACCATAAATCGTTCTACTATAAAGACACATGCACACATATGTTCATTGCCCTGTGTACAATAGCAAAGACCTGGAACCAACCCAAATTCCCATCAATGATAGACTGGACAAAGAAAATGTGGTACATATACACCATGGAATACTACGCAGCCATAAAAAACGATGAGTTCTTGTCCTTTGTAGGGACTTGGGTGAATCTGGAAACCATCATTCTCAGCAAACTGACGCAAGAACAGAAAGCCAAACACCGTATGTTCTCACTCACAGGTGGGTGTTGAACGAGAACATGTGGACTCAGGGAGAGGAGCATCACACACTGGGGACAGTTGTGGGGGGTAGGGGAGAGACAGCGGGGGGTGGGGAGGGATAGCATGGGGAGAAATGCCAGATATAGTATGCACCTAAAGTAAAATAAATAATTTTTTTAAAAAAAGAGACTGAATTGTTTTATTTGAAATTGTAATATTTCACATCCTCGACATTAGGTAAATTTTTAAAAGGTTAAATTACCCCAAATGAATTTCTGATTTTCATTAGAAAATTGCTAAATCTTCATGTTGTCTAGAAAATTTCTCTAATTTGAAATTAAAGATTTTTACTAAAAATAAATAATTAAAATAAAATAGTTTATTTATTTTTTTAACCTACAAAAGCTTTCTCTCTTTCATTATTCTTACTTGGCTTGAAAGATGCTGCTTTATGCCCAGCCAAAAATCCAAAAGAGTCAAATACAAAGCATTTAAGTACTGAGCATATTGCAGTATGTGATGCTGGCCTCACCATCCTATTGGCTCCCATCCACAAGAATTCAAAATGGAAAATGTACCTAATGACGGCTTATACATAACTTCTGGGAAATCTCTTTGTATTTAATTTTTTAGAATTTAACCCTATTCGTCATTTCATGTAAGTGGTCCCAAACAGATGTCCATAAGTGGCCAGCTTTAATTTTTATGCCTCAGGGGTTCAGAGCCCTATAAATGGAAAGGAAATGCTGACCCTTGTCTCAGAATGACAGCTTGCTTGGTTACAGGCAGCTTACAGTAGTTCAAAATTAACCACAATGATCAGAGCCATACATTCTACCTCTTGCTTATTTAGCAATCTGAAAGGTTATTCTAACTGCATCTGATCAAATATATTAGCTGAATTAGATTTAATCCATTGCTCAGCACCAGCTCCTTTCATAGCATTAGACAAATGGTCTAAGTGTCTTGTCTCCCCTACCTGTATAACTGGAGATTATTCTCTTGCGTTCTGTGATGAAATACTAAACTGCTGCTTTTGTTACCTCTGCCCAAGGGCTTAGGGCTTTTTCCTGTGTTTGTGGCTGGGGAAAGTTGCCCTTTCTTTGTCCTGTACTTCCCTTGTGTCTCTAGCAACACACCCTCAAATAATTTGTTCGAATGGGAAAAAATCCTGTACTACTTGTTGAGATTTATATGTTAAAAAAAATAACATAAGCCCACAATTATAGGTAGGTAAAGTGGCTCCATAATCTAGCTTTTTGTAAAACAGAGAATAAACATAGTAAAAGATCTTGTTTCTGGGTATCTCTATTCAGCCACCTGGCTTACTTC
This sequence comes from Cacajao melanocephalus, assembly GCA_963573385.1. Classification (NCBI taxonomy): domain Eukaryota; kingdom Metazoa; phylum Chordata; class Mammalia; order Primates; family Pitheciidae; genus Cacajao; species Cacajao melanocephalus. The sequence continues at coordinate 22,583 of CAUYLG010013634.1, forward strand.
TCCAATCAGTCTAATCTAGATAGTTTTCTGGTCAGTTTTGAGAATGAGATATTATTAATCTAACCCCTTTTACAGATGAGAAAGAATTTATGAGTTAGGCTTTTGTGTTTTGACTTATGCTCTACCCTCTATAGTTATATATTAAAATCCTATTAAAATATTTTAAAATGAGTTAATATATGTAAAGTGCTCAAAACAGTACCTGTACCTGGTACATGATACTATATAAACATCTGCTCTTACTTCGGGTTGGTTGGTTGGTTTTTCAGACAGTTTCGCTCTTGTTGACCAGGCTGAAGTGCAATGGCATAATCTCGGCTCATCGCAACCTCTGCCTCCCGGGTTCAAGTGATTCTCCTGCCTCAGCCTCCTGAGTAGCTGGGATTACAGGCATGCGCCACCACACCCAGCTAATTTTATATTTTTAGTAGAGACGGGGTTTCTCCATGTTGGTCAGGCTCCACGTCAGGTGATCTGCCCACATCTGCGTCCCAAAGTGCTGGGATTACAGGTGTGAGCCACCAGTTCTGGCCCTTGTTTGTTTCTGTTGTTGTTGTTTGTATTAAGAAACTGATTCTCACTGTGTTGCCCAGGCTGATCTTGAACTCCTAGCTTCAAGCAATCCTCCAGCCTTGGCCTCCCATTCCAACTCCTTCGTAAAGTCTTCCCTGTTCTCATCTGGGCACTCCTCTGTACAACCAGGCACTTCTTGGACTTGTTTTCCAATTTAAACTTACATTGTATTTAATTGTTTCTATTGCTGTCTCCCTCACTAGACAGTAAGCTATTTGAAGGCAAGAACCATGACTTTTCTTTGTATTGTCTTCCTCTTCAGTGCTAATCATATTACTTCCAGGCATTACATCCTTTAAAAAGTGTTCATTGGTTTCATTGCACTGATGATCTTCAAAACCGGTAGGAAGTTATTAACCAGTGTAGGCTTTGCTCTTAGACCTGCCTACAAATACTAAGAGACATTAAATTAGTTTCTCTATGATGTAGATAAATTGGGGTTGTGATAAAATTAAGCAAGTGGCCCAGTCAAATGGCAGGAACCAGAAAAAAGTAATTGCAAAACAGCAACCCAAAACTGTATAAACAATGGGATTAATTCAGACTGGAACTCACTAAAGCAGCAGGCAGACTGGGGCACAAAATTAGGGACAATAATTGATATTAGGTAAGGGAATAGGGCAAGCCAAAGCATTGTTCGGAGCCCATCCACAGACAGAAAAAAGCAGCTGCAATCTTTTTTTTGAGATGGAGTCTCTCTTGGAGCGCCGTGGTGCAATCTCAGCTCACTGCAACCTCCGCCTCCCAGGTTCAAGCAATTCTCAGCCTCCTGAGTAGCTGGGATTACAGGTGCATACCACCACGCCTGGCTAATTTTTGTATTTTTAGTAGACGCAGGGGTTTCACCATGCTGGTCAGGCTGTTCTCGAACTCCTGACTTCGTGATCCACCCATCTTGGCCTCCCAAAGTGGTGGGAATTACAGGCGTGAGCCACCGAGCCTGGCCACAGCTGCAATCTTAAGAAGGTATCTGAAATGGCTTCTGAGTGTTGCATTGACAGGTAATTGTGGGGTCGAAGATAAAAAGATCATAGTCTCTTAAGTAGGAAGGATAAGTCTTTCCACATTTGTTTTGTCCCCAAGATGTTTGTTAAAGGATCTCAGCTTATTAGAGTAGTTCCCATTTATCCAGGTTCATCTTCACAAATATACCTTCCAGAGCTGTGTCCAGATAGTAGTGCTATGTCTTCAAAGAGGATCACAGATTTAATCATCACTAAATTAGAGACCAGTTCCAATTTTCTAAGTTGTACAGGATTTTCCACATTGAATTTGTTCTCTGGAACTCCTAATGGCTGGGCTTTTGACCAGAGTACCAATAGCATTCCCCGTTAATGCTAAGTGGAACATTAGATGCACAAATCTCTAGATGTTGTTTGGTTGCAGATGGCAGGTCCTCTCTACGTCTAAAAGTTATCCCTCTCAATGGTGTACCCCTACGAAATACCACATGCTTCGGATCTCAGATTCCACAGTACTGCTTACTTGGATCAGAGAAGGAAGAAAAGGAAGGGAGAGAAGGAGGACATTGTATAGGAAGGAAAAAAGTATAATATTGAGTTTGGTGGGACAGACAACAGGAAAATGCTGTCTAGACTTAGAGGTCACTGAGAAGCTGAAGTTAATAAGTCTGATAACAGGAGAACTAAAGAAGATGTATTTCAGTCTTTAAGAGAGTTAAAGAAGGCTGTGAGTGCAGAGGGTTAGAAGTACTTGGCCCCTGGCCGGGTGCAGTGGCTCACGCCTGTAATCCCCACACTTTGGGAGACTGAGGCAGGTGGATCACAAGGTCAAGAGATCAAGACTATCCTGGCCAACATGGTGAAACCTCGTCTCTACTAAAAATACAAAAATTAGCTGGGCGTGGTGGTGTGCGCCTGTAATCCCAGCTACTCAGGAGGCTGAGGCAGGAGAATCTCTTGAACCAGGGAGGCAGAGGTTGCAGTGAGCCGAGATCACGCCATTGCACTCCAGCCTGGTGACAGAACAAGACTCTGTCTCAAAAGAAAAAAAAAAAAAAGAAGTACTTGGCCCCCAATCCATTAGTATGCACTGGGGACTGAACTTTATCTTGTCCCCGAATGGATTTTTCATTTGTAGAAGGCCCCCCAACAATTTAATTGTTTTCAGCTAGTAAGTCTGCAAAGAGCTCAGGTCCTTAACTAAAGATGTTTCTTATGTTGCTATCATTGGGACTCTTCAAGAGGGTTAACCAGATATTTGTGTTTCTAAAGTCCAAGAACTCTATTGTCTGAGAAAGAGAGTCATCCTAGACTTCCCTCTCTGGGCATCTGATATTTCTTTGGCTATCCCAAATTGAATCTTCCTCCCTAACATCACCCTAACATATGTGTGTGGCGGGGGAGGGGGGGAGGGGGAGTGTGAGGATTTTCTTTACTAAATTTTGAGTACTATAAATCAAGATACAGCAGGGCACTGTAGCTCACGCTTGTAATCCCAGCACTTTGTGAGGCTGAGGAGGGTAGATCACGAGGTCAGAGATCGAAATCATCCTGGACAGCACAGTGAGACCCCGTTTCTATTAAAAATACAAAAAATTAGCTGGGCATGGTGGCAGGTGCCTGTAATCCCAGCTATTAGGGAGGCTGAGGCAGAAAAATTGCTTGAACCTGGGAGGTGGAGGTTGCAGTGAGCCAAGATTGCACCACTGCACTCCAGCCTGAGTAACAGAGTAAGACTTTGTCTCAAAAAAAACAGAAAAGAAAAATTAGAGATAGCTTGTCCTTTCTCTATGAAAGCTGATGGGGCTCCCAGATGCAAATATATGCTCCTTCCGTAAGATCTGTAACTCTTATTGTCTTGGTTATCAAAAGCCAACCATATGGCTTAAGCTCGGCTAGCTGGGAGTGCCTTTTCTGGGACTTCTCTTCAGTTTTCCTATTACTGAAGCTATTGACTTCAGCATCCCAGTGACCTTTAAGTCTAGACAGTATTTCCCTGTTTTCTGCCCCACCAAACTCAATATTAAACTTCTTTTCTTCCTACACATGGTCCTTCCTCTTCCCACTCGAGTCACAAGTGCAGTGAGACAGGAAAAATCAGTAGGACATCTTTCATGCCACTGGCAGTGGCCCAGTGAAACTGCCAATTAGCTCCTGCTCACTTGGCCCCTGTCATTTCTAAACCTAGTTCTCTACCCTTTCAATCAATTTTTCTAGTTGTCCAATATCCTTATTTTAAAAATTCCCTTTTTGTGTAAGTCAGTCAGATTAGATTTTTATAATTAACAACCGAAGAACTCTAATTTGACATCCCTTTTCCCACACATTTTCCTCTTCAATCAGTCCTGTTTATTATAATTCCAAAATAGATCTTGACTCTATTTACTTTTTATATAGCTACTTTGACATCACCTCTAATCCCAGCCTTTTTTTTTTCTTTTTTTTTTCTGAAACAGGGTCTCACTCTGTCACCCAGGCTAGAGTGCAGTGGCGTGATCATAGCTCACTGTAGCCTCCATCTTCTGGGCTCAAGCGCTCTTCCTGCCTCAGCCACTCGAGCAGCTGGGACCATACACATGCACCACCACACCCAACTAGGGTTTTGTTTTTTGGTTTTTGGTTTTTTTAGATATGGGATCTCACTATGTTGTCCAGGCTGGTCTCAAACTCCTGGGCTCAAGCAATCCTCCTGTCTCAGCCTCTCAAAGTGCTGGATTACAACAGGCATGAATCATTGCACCTGGCCATGCCTTTTTTTAATACGCAATCTTTTCTTACACAGACCACTGCAAGAGTGTTTGTGCTTCCACGGTTGTCATCCTCAAATCTAATCCATTTTCCATATTGCAAGCACATCGATCTTTTAAAATTCAAATCTAATCATGATATTCTTCAGTCTAAAACTCTCGCTTCCCACTGCTCTTAAAAGAAAATTTAAAATCCTTAAGAAGGCCTGTAACACGTTTCACAATCTGGCCTTGGTGACCCCTCCAGCCTTGTTTTACTATATTCCTCCAACCTGTTCACGGAGCTCTAGCAACTCTGACCTCCTTTTCATTTCTTAAACACATTAAGCTCTTTCTTATCTCAGGGGCTTCAAAAAAGCCGCTGTCCCACCTAGGCTACTTCTACCCTGTCAATCATCTGCCTGCCTGTCTACTCTCCTGGTCTCACCTAAAGTGTCGCTAAGAGAGGCCTTTTTGGCTGGGCACAGTGGCTCATGCCTGTAATCTCAGCAGTTTGAAAGGCTGAGGTAGGCATATCACTTGAGGTCAGGAGTTCGAGACCACCTGGCCAACATGGTGGCCAACCCTGTCTCTACTAAAAATACAAAAATTAGCTGGGTGTGGTGGCGGATGCCTGTAGTCCCAGCTACTTGGGGGGCTGAGGCAGGAGAACTGCTTGAACCCAGCACTCCAGCCGGGACAACAGAGCAAGACTCCATCTCAAAAGGAAAAAAAAAGAGAGGTCTTTTCTGATCTCTTAATCTAAATACTACTCTTTTCCTTCAGAATAGCTATCATAATTTTTACATACCTATTTTTAAAATTATTCAGATAATGTCTGTTTGTGTACATGACAAGGTACAGGCAATGTCCCAGTGCTTGTTAGCTTCAAGAGAATAGGAATCACATCTGTTTTGCTCACCACTCCATTTTGGGTGGATTGCCAGCACCCAGTAGGGTGCCTGACTTATAAAAGCCCTTTAAGAAGCATCTCAATTCAGATGGCTGAATGACTGAATGGGAGTTTTATAACATCATAATTTCTTCTCCTACACTCGCCATTACTTCCTATACTAAATCAATTACTCAGTCAGCAAGTCTTTCATTCGATCTCTAAAACATGCCTCTTTTTTTGTTTTTGAAATGGAGTCTCGCTCTGTCGCCCAGGCTGGAGTGCAGTGGTGCAATCTCAGCTCCCTGCAATCTCCGCCTCCTGGGTTCAAGCGATTCTCCTGCCTCAGCCTCCTGAGTAGCTAGGACTACAGGCACACGCCACCATACCCAGCTAATTTTTGTATTTTTAGTAGACACAGGGTTTCACCATGTTGGCCAGGATGGTCTCGATCTCTTGACGTCATGATCCACCTGCCTCGGCCTCCCAAAGTGCTGGGATTACAGGTGTGAGCTACCGTGCCCAGCCAACATATGCATCTTTTATCACTGCCACAGTTGAGTTCAGGCTCTTATGATTTCTCCCCTGGATCTTTGCAATAACTTCCTAATCCTCTTGTTCCCAGTCTTGTCCTTCTCTTACCTTTCACACTACAGCCAGAGTGATCTCCCAAAATCACAAATCTGATCATATCACCTCTTTACTTACAGTGCTTTGATAGCTTCTTATCATCCGCAGGATGGATGAAGGCCAAATTCCTCATACAAAGCCCTAAATGACTTGGTTCCTTATCTATCTCTAGCTTCTTTCCCCCACTACTCTCTACTTTTAACTTGAAGCTCTCTTTCTTTTCCCTTGCAATTCTCTTGGCCTAGGACACCAGTAACACTGTTCTTCACCTCGCCAACTCTACCATCCCACAGCGCCTCGTGTCTTAGCACAGTTTATTATGCTGTGCTGAACTTTATATGTTTATGTGTCTGCCTCTGTCATTACTTGAGGACATGAACTATGTGTTATTCATATTGATATTTTCAACCTGCAAGTTGCAATCCAGTCGTTGGTTATTAAATCAAATTAGTGGGTTATGGCTAGTGTTAGTTTTTAAAAATGATGTGGAAGAGAAGAGAAAATATCAGACTATACTACATATAGTAAGGGTAATTGGTGTGTGTGTGTGAAACTTTTTAATATGCCCATACATATATAAAATATAGATAAATAGGCTGGGTGCAGTGGCTCATGTCTATAATCCCAGCACTTTGGGAGGCTAAGGTGGGCAAATCACAAGCACAGGAGTTCGAGACCAGCCTGACCAACATGGTGAAATCCCATCTCTACTAAAAATACAAAAATTAGCCAGGTGTGGTGGCGTGCACCTGTAATCCCAGCTACTCGAAAGCCTGAGGCAGGAGAATCACTTGAATCTGGGAGGTAGAAGTTGCAGTAAGCCAAGATCATACCATTGCACTCCAGCCTGGGTGACAGAGTAAGACTCCATCTCAAAAAAAAAAAAGTATAAATAAGTATATGCACTAGGTCCCTATGTACAATGTATTTCTTGCCATAAGGTTGTAGCAAAAATTTATTTTCTGAAGAACATTATTCTAATATCTAGAATATTGAAGGAGCTAAAAACTACCAATCTTAAATATTTTTGGAATGAAGTAGAGGAGAAAACAATCTGTCTGAATAAACCTAGTCTCAGTCACCCCAAGATTTCTCCTGCTTATCTGACTTCTTATACTTCAAGGCCCAAATTATTTTAATTCATCAAGAAGACATAAAAATCTTAAAAATTTATAACTTTAATAACAGAGCTTCAAAATACATGAAGCAAAACCTGATAAAACTGAAAAGAGAAATAAACAAACCTACAATTATATAAGAGATTTCAAAACCCTTCTCTCAATAACTGATATGACAAGTTGACAGAAAAGCAGAAAAGGTACTCAAGACTCAAATAACGTTGTCAACCAACTTGGACAGCCCAACTAACAACAGCAGGATAAATATTCTTTTCAGGTGCTCATGAAATGTTTACCAAGAGAGACCATATTCTGGCCCATAAAACAAGTCTCAATAAATTTTAAATAATTTAAGTCATACAAGGTAAGTTTTCTGATCACACTGCAATTTAATTACAAATCAGTAATAGAAAAAGATATTTAAAATGCCTAGGCACTTGGAAATTAAACAACATAGTTCTAAATAACCTATGAATCAAAGAAGAAATCACAAAGGAAATTAGAAATTATTTTGACTAGAGAGAAATTTTTAGGACTAATAGCCTATATTAGGAAAGAAGAAAGGACTCAAATTACTAACTTCAACTCATACTTTAAGAAAATGGAAAAAGAAAAAAAAGAGAGAGAAAAAAGAAAATGGAAAAGAAAGATCAGATTAAACTCAAAGAAGGAAGAAGACAAGAAATAAGGAGAATAGAAATCAATAAAATGAAAGAGAGTAATGAAGAAAATCCATAAAATGAAAAGCATGTACTTTGTGAAAATCAGTATGAGTGATTAACCTGTAGCCACCCTAATCAAGAAAAGGAAAGATACAAATTGCCAAAATCAGGAATAAAAGAGAATACATTACTAATGATCCTACAGACATTGTAAAGATAATAAGAGAATATTATGAGCAATTTTATGCCCATAAATTTGACAGCTTAAATTAACTGAAAAAAAAAAATCCTTTGAAAGACAAACAATCAAAGCTCATTCAAGAAGAAATAGATAATCTGAATAGCCCTATATCTAGCCACAAAACTGAAACTGTTTAAAACAATCCCATAATGAAAACTCCACGCAAATACTACTTAACATTTAAGGAAGAAATAATATCAATTTTATACATATTCTTTCAGAAAAGTGAACAGTGGGAATATTTTCTAACTAATTCTATGAAGCTAGTGTTACCTTGATATGAAAGCCATCAAAGATATCACAAGAAAACTACAGACTGATATTCCTCATGAACAAAGTTGTAAAAATTCTAAACAAAGTATTAGCCAGTCAAATCCATCAATGTAAGAAGAATGCATCACAATAAAGTTGGGTTTATCCCAGGAATGCAAGAATGGTTTAATATTAAAAATAAATCAATATCAATCATCATATTAACAAACTGAAAAAGAACCACAGATCATCTCATAGACACAGAAAAAGCAATTGACAAAATCCAACATACATTCCTGTTTAAAAAAAAAAACTGTCAGCAAATGAGAATAGAAGAAAATGTCTTCAATTTGGTAAAAGGCATTTACAAAAAATATCCTAACATCATACTTAATGAAGAATGATGGAATGCTTTCTTCCTAGAATTAAAAACCAGACAAGTTTGTCTCCTCTTACCATGCCTATTTAACATTAGTGGTGTTAGCCAGTGCAGTAAACAAGAAAAGGAAATAAAGAGCATTCGGTTAGAAAGGATGTTTGCAGGTGATATGACCATCCATATAGAATATCCAATGCAATATACACAGCTGTACTAGAACTAACATGAGTCCAGCAAGGTGGCAGGATCCAAGAGCAATATACAAAAATCAACGATATTGCTATATACTAAAAACAATCAGAAATTGTGACAAAAAAACAACATATTTGCAACACAAATACAACATACTTATAAAAATATGGAACATTTAAGAATAAACGTGACAAAAGATATACAAAGATGTACAAGGCCTGTACTACTAAAACTACAAAACATAGTTGAGAGGGCTGGGTACAGCAGCTCATACCTGTAATCCCAGCACTTTGGGAGGCTGAAGCAGGAGGATTGCTTGAGCCCAGAAATTCAAGACCAGCCTGGGCAATGTAGCAAGACGTAATCTCAAATAAAAAAGAAAAAAAAAAAAAAAAAAAAAAAGAAAAAATAAATAAATAAAATAAAAATAGTAGATAAATAGTACATGTTGGTGTGGATGCCAACAGGGAAGGAACACTGCTACACTGCTGGTGAG
>CAUYLG010013635.1:0-95587 GCA_963573385.1 Cacajao melanocephalus
TCCACCTTAGGGCCTTTGGTTCCTGTTTGCAATGCCCTGTCCTCAGAAATTGAACAATATGTGCTTTCTTACAGGCATTTGTATTGGGTCACCCTATCATAATGTCTGAAATCTTGTAACATATATTCTTGTCCTTCCTTCCTTGCTTGCTTGCTTCCTTCCTTCCTTTCTTCTTTCCCTCTTTCTCTCCCTCCCTCCTTTCTCCCTCCCTTCCTTTTTCCCCCTCCTTTTCCCCTCCCACCACCCCCCACCTTACTTCCCTCTTTTCCTGCTTCCCCTCTTCCCTTCCTTCTTTCTTCTTTCAGAATATACTTATTTTTATTAAGTCATGATACCCTCATCCCCTTGGTACATAACACAATTTAACATAGCAGAGAATAAATATATGCCAAATTGCATGGTTTAGTCAAATTATCATTTTTTGAACTGATCTTGTGTTTTCTGAAGATATATCCGAAAGCTAGAGAACACGCATGGTTGTGTGAGAGTGAGCTGCTACTTTATATAACATTATCTTTATCAAAAGTTATCTAAATATTTGAAACATTTTATGCTAACAACTTTTGCCTCCTCCTGAGGCTGTGGATAGAATTATTCTCAGATGTTCCCGAAATTTTGGCACATTACTACAGTTAACAAAAAGGTTTTGAAAATGTTATATTAACTACTAAAGGGTATGTGCTACCATTAATTTGTGTTATGAGTTCCTGTTGTTAATAGTAGAATTTGCCTGAGTGTGTAATTTTTCTCCTTTAATCATAATAGAAGTATTGGTTGTTAAGAAATCACAGATACCAAAGAACTGATACTAAAATAGTTAAAACATGTTAAGTGTGCCTCTTAAAGAACTAATGTCAGAAGCTATGGAAGTATATTTCATTGTTTTATCTTAAGGAAATCTTATTTGAAAATCTGCTTAAAAACTGCGGAGGGCTATATTATTGTTGTCAAATATGTAAAGTATCATTCATTTTTCGTTTTCTTTTGTGTTTATATCAAGTAAATTAATGCAAATCCTCTTTAGAAAATATTTCTGTTTAATTGTTATGAATAATATTGTTAGTATATTGGGTACATAGCACTTTCAAATTTTATATATCTATTTTGTATTCAAAGAATTTACATAAAATAAATAACCTTAATACCAGTATTCCTGCTGTTGATTCAGTGATTGTTTTCAGAACATTTCCAGGATAGAGATTGTTTAAAATGTCATTTGGGCTTCCCGTAGTTTGACCTAATGGGACTAAATTGCTTTGTGGGTTGGACCAGTGTATGAATCATAGAAAGATGAAAGGTTATCACTATTGCTAGTCCTATACAAAACATCTGATAAGTTTTGAAGGCAATTGGATGGAATTTACTAAAATTCTCTTCAACCTTCTTGTAAACAGTTTACTTAAATGAAAAAGACGAACCTAAAATTATAATACTACAGTCCAGCAGGAAGGAGTTAATCAATAAGGGATTCAAGGTCATAAAGTGTGCTTTCTATTTCCTTTTAAGAAACTAAGGCTATAGTTGGTCTTGCTGCTTGCCAACTTATATATATGGTTACCAGGGTAACTTCCTGTTCTAAATTATGCTGTATGAAGCTTACATGTATTTCCTTAATTTAGACTCCAAATTTAGATTCCATTTATAATACCTAGGATGTGGTAGGAGATAATTCTCTAATAACTTCACATTTGTAGTTTCTTGCTTAAAATGAAAATCTTTTTGGTGGCACATAAGTATTTACAGTAGTGTAAATCAATACATAGCACATTTAACCAGATCATAAATCAAAACAGTCTAAATAAAATAAATTAGGCAAAAAGCAATGTTTTGAGTTTTGATTTTATGTATGAGTATTTAAAAGTATACCGTAGAGTTAATGTTTATTTCCTTTTTGTATCCCTTGTATCAAAATATGTGCTAGAAATTTATGAGCATATTTTCAAATGAGAATAAATATTTATAGAGTCTTAGAGAATATATGTTACCTCCATCCTTTAATAAAACCTCACATTCAGGTATTAGCAATAACTATTCATTCACTCCTTTGTTTATTCAACAAGCATTTGCTGTTCATTATGAGGTACAAAGCAATGTGCCAAACACCAAGGATCCCAAATCAAATGTTCTACTTACCCCCAAGGAGACTAGAGGGAAAGATGGTGTCTAGTCTATGCTGCTATAACAGAATACCACAGAATGGGTAATTCATAGTGAACATGAATTTATTGCCTCATATTTCTGGAGGCTGGGAAGTCCAAGATCCATGGGTCAGCATCTGATGAGGGCCTTCTTGCTGAATTATTCCGTGAGAAAAGGCCAAAGAGTGAGCAAGAAAAAGCAAGATATGAGTGTGTGGCCTCAAGCCTTTTTATAATTGTCCTTGATCCATTCATGAGAATGGAGCCCTCGTGACCTAAATGCCTCCCATTAGTCTCTACCTCCCAACACTATTGCATTGGAGATTCAGTTTCCAGCAAATGCCTTTCAGGTGGGACACATTTAAACTATAACAAATAGCAATATATCAATTTTCATAGTACATTGTGATAAGTTCTATAACAGAGAAATGCTCTGGGTGGCGGGGTCTTGGTGAAGAAGCATCAAAATTGAATGATGGGATCCAGGATGTTTTTCTGGAAGAAGAAATATTTTTAAAACATTTTCATCAGAGGGTAACTCAAGTGATCAGATTTGCATTTTGGAATAATAACTCTGGTAGCAGTTTGGAGGCTGGTGGGAATAAGGCCAGACTGGAGATATGGACACCATATTCTTGGGATATCAATGTGTTAAGTGTAGATATGGACACCATATACTTGGGAAACCAGTGTGTCAGGTGTAAGATAATGAAAACCTGAACTATGTCAGTGACAGTAGGAGTGTCAAGCAGAGATGCCAGAGTATCAACATAGCAATGATTTGTAGTCAATGAATTGTAGAAAGTGAAGGGATTGTGGATGGTGAATGCCTATATATAGGTTAGGAAACAATAGCCCAGAAAGGCATGCGTACGTATAATCTAAGTCAGACAAAGGGGACATTATGACTTCTATATTCTCAGTGATGAGCATGCAGTAACTTCAGAAATGTTTTGTGCCATAAGGTTAATATAATAATAATTTCTGTAATGGTCATAAATTATAAAAATATATGTTTTATCTAATTTTATGTATATTTGACATTTTGCCTTGAATAAATCAGAAACTAAAAAGATAAGCCTGATTTTTAAAATCAAAGCTGATTAAATCATATAAAACAATTCAGCCAAAGGTTGCCTCTTAAGTAACCTGATATTTTCAGAAAAATATTTTTATAGTTCATTTCCAACATAAATTTACAAAATCATTTTATGACATGCAACTTTTTTTGGTGACCACAGTGTTCTTAATTCTTAATGGAAAAAATATTAGAAAGTTGTATAATTAAATGCATAGTTGGACCTGTGGATATTGTGTTACGATTAATACTCATAAAGTGACCATCTGAGTAGAGCATAAATGTGGTTTTTAGAACCCTACCTGATAGCCTTGATCCTTTTAAAACCATAGCTGGATCTAATGACAGAATAAATTATAGGAAAAAATGACAAACTTTGATCAAAACAACTTATCTTTCTCTTTACGCTTTTAAGAATGATAACATATCAAGATATAATTCACATCTGACTGTATTAATTTAGGGACACATTATAATCATCAATGTGGTAGTCATTCAGTTTTCAAGTAGTTATGTTGTGAAATGCATAGAGTAAATATAAGCGTTCCACTAATTTGTGATGTGAATGTTAATTTCCTTTGGTGCCACATGAAGTTTCTTATGTATAACGTTCTTAAAAACACTATAATGACTCAAGTGCCTGCAACAGGTTCTTACATACCATTTTCTCTTTGCTACATGTTTGCTAAATAAATAGCTTCCGGCATTTCAATTTAGGCACATCTTTAACTTTTGGGACAACTTTAAGTACAACTCACTTAGTGTCATTAAAATAGTAGAGACTGTCATATTCTGTCTTAGTATAAGATATCTAGTAATTTCCATGGCAGTTTAGTTCAGTGAGTTTAAAAAAGTACGTGTCTTTGTATTAGAAATTGTTGCCAGAACATATAATTAATATACCAGTTTCCACTATATGAAAATTTATATTTTTTAGAAGATATTATATATGGAAATTTATATTTTTTAAAAGATATTCTCATACTAAAGAAAGAAAGATTGAATATAAATGTCAGATATTCACCACTGCATTTGTTTTTGAGACCACTTATGGTAATTATGTTACATCAGCCCAAAGACATTATATATGCTTAGATGGATTATATTTGTCATTTTTAGCATATTTTTAACCAAGGATACAAATTTATGAAGTGTTTTCAGGTTCAAAAATAATTTCCTATCAAGATAACCTAAATGAGTCAAATGGCTTGACTTTTCCTTCAAAACTTATCCAGAATCCCACCTTCATTGCTGTAACCTTAGTCCAAGCCACTGTCATCTCAGAACTGAACTATTGTAACGGCCTCCCATTTAGTTGATTTTTTCAGAACAAGCTAGGCTTTAGCAGCAGTAACTCTCAAATATTCAAATCTCAGTGGCTTAACAACAAAATATTATATCTCTTCTTCACAAATGTCTACGTTACGTTTGGATGGGTGAGGAGACTACTTACTTCATATTATCACTCGGGGATCCAGGCCAACAAGGGCTGCACCATGTACAAGGTGACCAGTTGAAGCAGTAGGGGAAGAAAGACACTGGAGAATCCTGTAGCCTCAGTATAGAAGTGACACACGTCACTAACCCCCACAGGTCGTTGCCTAACACCAGTCATGTTGCCTCAACCCCAACTGCACAGTGGTTGGGAAGCATACCTGCTCGTGTGCCCAAGCAGAAAAGGGAACTGGATTCTACTGAGCACTCATAATGTCTCTCACACTGGTTTGGAAAATTCACATTCCTTCCTTGCTACAAGAAAATCTCAATGGGGCAGCCAAAAATGGTCATTTTAATGTGTTAGGTCATATCACTCCTCTGCTCAAAATCATTGAATGGTTGCATTTTCACTTAGAGCAAAAGTCAGTGTCCTTAATATGAAGTACAAAGTCAAATACACACCCAACCATGTGGCTCACTCCCCAATTTCCTGTAGGTCTGCATAACAGAGCGGCAGAGAGGCCCTTCCTCATTACCCATTTTACTTTTCTCCATAGCACTCACCACTCTGATATTCTAACCAATATGCTTTTTTTTGGTATATTTTTGTTGATTGATTGTCTCTTCCTACTGGAATGTGACCTCAAAGTGCAAGGACTGTTTAGTTCACCATTTAAACCCTAATGCCTAGAATGGTACCTGATATATTAGAATATAAACGAATGAATGAATGAATGAATGAAATGTCCTAAAAACTGTATTGTGAATCCCATTTCCTCTGTATAGTTAACTTGTTTGTCATATGGTATTCCTCAAGAAATGTGTTTTTTCCCCTTACTTTTTTTTCCCCTTGTTTCTTGAGGCTATCACAAAAATTAGTCATAGAGTGACTTATCTCTTGCTTAATGGGATCCAGGTTGAAAACAGTAAAAAGAAGAGATTACAGCCAACCACGAGAAACAGCTACTCTATTAAGAGATCGTATCAAGGAGAGGGAATCCTTCCGGTCAGCAGAGGCCTGATTTGGGGTGATTGTGTAGGGCAGCTCCTGAGTCAAGTTGAATTAATGAGAATAGAATATAGAACCTTAAAAGGGTCTGTTTCTCAGCCTGACTTAATTCCTTCTTAGGATGGGATTGTATTTCATTTTTAGAGTAAGAAAAGCTTATCAGGCTGCCACTTTATATCCTAAAATTATAGTACATTTAAGATTTCTAGTGGGCAGATGCATTATTAATATGATAAGCAGAGGAAAATATACACACACATTATTACATATGTACATATTTCTATTGGTAAAGGAGTGAATATTTGCAAAATAAAAATAAAGGTAAAATAAAAAGTACTGACTTGACTTTAATCGTCACAAAAGGAAGAACATTAATACCCTTTTAAGCTCGCTTGACAGGAGATGAACTGTCAAAGGAAAGACAAGGGAGTCTGGGTGAATTATTTGCGGGTGTGAGACTGAGGATTTATTATGCCTGAATGGAACTGGAATTCGTGGCCAGTGGGCAGTCTAATATACCAGAATCAAAACCTAGGCGTATACTATTAGCAGGAGGTGTTGAAAACAAGGTAGTGATGGGCTGGTGCTTCCCAAGGGCTGACTTGTGAGAGCTGCTAGAACTGCCTGCTGCTGTTCCAATGAATTCCATTGTGACCATCTTAATGTGCTCTTTTTTTTAATCTGAGACATAACAAATAGGCTGTGTACAGTGGTAGAAAATGACAGGGGGTGGTCTTTGAGAAAATTCTCAACAAGATTCTATTATGTATACATGAAAATGGTAGCATTTATTGCTCATTTCTGAGAACATGACAACTAGTATTTTTAGACAACTGTTTCCTAAACTATTATTTCAGAAGTCATAAACTAAAGTCATCTTTGTATTAGGCATCTTTCTCCAGAGAACTAAAGCCAATAGGCTGTCTATATACACGCACACAAACACATATAGTATATAATTATAAATATACATACATTATATATATTATAAATATATACATATATGCTTATGTGTGTACATATGTATATATACACACATACACGTACTTATTTATTTAGCATAAGGAATTGGCTTACACAACTATAGAGCTTGAACAGTCCCAAAATTTCCAGTAAGCAAGTTGAAGACCTGGAAGTGCTGATAGTTCCATAGTTCCAACCTAGGTTCCAAGGCTGGAGAAGCAGGAAACCCGAGGTATAATTTCCAGTCCGAGTCCATGTCAGAGTCCAGTGGGAGGACTAATGTCCCAGCTCAAAGACATTCCAGCAAAGTGACAGAATTTCCTGTTACTCAGCCTTTTTGTTCTCTTGGTCCTTCAACAGATTAGATGAGGCCCATTCACTATGGAGAAGACAGTATACTTTACTCAGTCCCTTGATTCAAATGTCAGTCTCGTCCAGAAACACCCTTAGAGATACATCAATAATAATATTTAATGAAATATCTGAGCACTCCATGGTCCAGTCAAGTTGATACATAAAATTAGCTATTGTACCCATGAAAAATATTTTTTTATGGAGGGTTGGTTTTCTAGGTAAAAGAAATACATTCACTACTTGGGTATCTTATAAACTAAGCTATTCCTTATGAATATGAGGACTTTATTTCTGCTAAAGATGGTTCATTTGCCATTTTTGGATCTTCTACTTGGTACTATAGCTTGTTGTTAGGTTCAGAACCTTCATATTGTTTTAGGTATTCCTTTAGTTAACTGAGAGGAAAATACTGTCTACTCAAATACTAACCCAATTTCTACACACTGTGGTGGTTTACACTACAAGATCTTAATCCTAGCTGCATAGTAGTATCATCTAAGGAAACATATCTCTTGCTTCTGGCATGATTTCTAATCACATGCCCAGGGATCTATCCAATGGTCTAAAATTCCATATCACCTAAGCCCACATAGAAACAGTGACCACAATTTTTAACCAAAAATGGAGACGCACAGTGAGGAAGAATGTGCATACAAAGAAAATGGAATATAGTATTTGAAATAAAGAAAAATCTGTACAATGAAAATTCATATGTCTATATACAAATCAACATAAGGATAGAGCAGGTATGCATACAATTCCTAAAGATAGATGCTTGTGTTAATCTGTTTTGTGTTGCCATAAAGGAGTACCTGAGGCTGGATAATTTATTAGAAAAGAGATTTATTTGGCTCATGGTTCTGGAGATTGTACATCTTCTCAGCTTCTGGTGAGGCTTCAGGAAGCTTTTACTAGTAGCAGAAGGCAAAGGGAGACAGTGTTGTCACATGGTGAAAGAGGGAACAGGAGAGAAAGCAGGAAGATGCCAGGTTCCTTTTAACAATCAGCTGTCACAGGAACTAATCCAGTGAGAACTTGCTCATTACCATGATAAAGACATCAAGCCATTGATGAGAGATCCACTCCCAAGACCCAAATACCCACCACTAGAGCCCACCTCCAACACTGGGGATCAGATTTTCACATGAGATTTGAAAGGGATAGATATCCAAACTATATCAGTGTTCAAATAAACTATAACCTGGATTTTGGACATTAGAGTCAATTGTGTCTACTATTGACAGCGTTAAAAAAACAAAATAATAAAATGCAAACTGAATAAAGAAGAGGCTAACTGAATTGCTTGTGGGGATACATACACATCAGTGTAATTTACAACAAGATTGTGGAATAGAAATAACACCCAGATATTGAAAGGGGCATCAACATCATAGTATTGTCCCTAAAGATGACAAGAGGGATATATGGTGAATTTGAAGCAGTCCTGATCCATTGAAATAGGTGGAAGAGCGTTTAGAATCGCATTAGCTGATATGCAAAACAAATGTCAGGTAATACAGATATTAAGAGGAGAGATTGTGGAGTGATCTTGAAGAAAGTGGTAGTTGAAAACAAGAAAAATGATAAACCCCAATCCTTGTCCTTGTTCTTGACCTGTCAATCATGGAGCTTAGGGACAGAGGCACATAGAAGCTTCAGCCTTTACAGGCAAGTGTTACTAGAGAAAAAAAAGTGATGCTATCCAGAATGAATAGAGTGATGTTAGGAGCTTGAGGAGCAAAAGTAAAAACGTAGAGGAAATTGTCAATTTAGAGGGTATGGTATAAAGATTGAATAAAGAATTCAAATTGGGTATTGGGTTTTGGAAGTGATAGGAGTGAGCTAAAAAAGCCTAGTAATATTGATAATAACAATACTAATAACATTTTATTGAGCACTTATTATGTGCCATACACTATTCTAAGCACATGACATATATGAACTTATTTAATTTGCATACCAACCTGTAAAGTAAGTACTATTAATTGGTCCCAGGGACAGGCTACCTTGTTTGGTCAGGGTGACACTAAAGCTGAAATGCCAACCCAGGTGAGCCAACTCCAAAGCCTGTCCTCTTAAGGATGGGTATATGCTTATTATGCTTAAGTTTGTGCTCTGAAGTATGACAACAACTAAAGGCATCTGTGTCTAGAGGGTTATTTATGAAAATCCTGTTTTTCACACACGCAACATTATTATGGATTTAGGAAAGTTTAAATATAACAGGAATTTACTGAACAAAGGCTAATATGCTGTCTACTAGGCAACCCTTTTATAAGGCTCCTGCATGAACATGGACGAGGATGAGCACATCAGAGTAATTTAGCTTCCAGAGCTGCTGAGCTATAACAGCTTTGTCTCTCCATCTCATGCAGAAAAAAATTCTGTCTGGGAGGCCACGGTGCCCCTTCCCCTTGGACAGTGCTTAGAATGGCTCCCCCAACTTCAGCTTCGCAGGCTGGTCCCTTTCTCCAGTCTGCATTAATTCCCCATTAGATTGATGTTTTTTCTTAGATACATGATTATTACTTGAGTTTTTGGCCTGGAAATCAGAAATCTCTTTAATGTTGCAGTTTATTTCTTCTGATCCATTTTGTGATCACTTCATATAGTTTAACCCTCACCGCGAAATCTTATTTCCAAAAATGTGGCCTGCCTATATATATGATACAAAAGGAATAATAAAATCACTTAGCTAAACTGGACCTCAAGAGGGAACCTAATATATTTCATAGCCAATAGGCACAATCTTCTTCCCAAAATATATAAGCAGTCTAATTTAATCATCCTAATCATTATCTGTAGACATTTTTATTTACATTAAAAATGAACATTCCATTTCTCTTGCTGTCTCTCTCTCTCATATTTGTGTCTTTTGTGTGTAAATATGAACACACATACACATGGTCACAAACTATAATTCAGATTCCAGATATGTCCAAATGAATGAATTTGGTGTGAAATTCCTTTTCCTCACACAAGGTTGTGGAAAAAGGCACAGACTCTGGAGGCATTCAGACCAGGGCTAAAAGCAATGAGTGACTGAAGAATTACTTAATCTCTGCTAGCCTTGGTTTTCTTATCTGTAAACTGGGAATAAGAATAGGATATACCTAATAGGGTTAGAAGTTTAAATGAAAAAAATGTGGACAAATTCTTACTGCAGTAATATGCATTATTTAATACTAACCAGCTATAAATTTTATTAGTTGAAGTAGTAGCATGCCTTCCTTCAAAGCAGCATTGTTTTTTCAGAAGGATTCGGAATTCTGTGTCAGAACAGAACTAACAGTATTTTGGAAACTATCGCAATTCTTGTTTTAAATTTAGCAAAGGTAATAGGGATAAAGAAAGTGTTCTCTGAAAAAAACTAAAGGACACCCCAGTTCTAAAAAGTTGTATTTTGTTTGGTTATATAATTTGTACAATATTTCACCTATAATCTACTGTCACCTTCTGGGAAGAAGAAAATAGCTCAGTCTGTCATCCCCAAACTGTGACATTCCTTTTATGACAGCAAAGTACCCTGTGGAGATGGTAGATGCCAGGCTTTTTAAGACTTTGCAAAGACTGGAAGCCAACTGCTTTCAAACAGAAATATTTACTGAGAAGCTAATCCATGTATCAGAGATCTGAAGAAAGAGAGTATGAATAACCACTGAAAATAAGGTTCATTAATGGAGCAATGTGCAATGAGCACAGAAGGAAGTTCTCTCATTCTAGAAAGGATGTGTTTAAAAGAAAAGGCCAAGAAATGGAGTTAGATCAAATAACTTATTTGAAGTAAGGAGTTAGACAAACTGACTTAAGTGGGTGAATGTTAATAAAAATGAACAAAATGGGCCTCGATAAGTTACTACAGTTCATCGTATGGTCTTCATTCCAAAGTATTTACTTATCTAACTGGGAATGTTGACATTTTATAATAATGAAATAATCTTGATATTTTATAATAATGCAGGTAAGCGTAATATGTGCCTGACATAATTCCATGAGCTTTGGAAAACACTTTATTATCATGAGATGTAGCAAGGGCCTCCTGATTATCATTAGAGATCTTGCTGTGTATTTAGGTAATGAATGATTTGGTAATAGTTTTTATTCAGGCTTATGCCAGAAACAGATTTGTTTTAAAATTATTTTGCTGAAAGATATGAAAAGCTGACATGTGATGCTTAACAGTAAGTTCAAGGGTTTCCCAGGTGGCTAGCTGTTTGTTTTAGTATGTGAGAACTTATTTTTGAAATCCTTTTTTGTGAGTTAAAGGGGCAATGAACTTAATTTTCCTCATCATGCAAAATACCTTTTATTCTGGATGTCTTCTGATTTTACATTATGAATATATATCTATTTCAAATATCTGTCTGTCTGTCTCTCCTGAATGTCACAGGACAGAAGCAAAGAGAGAGAATCTGTCAACTGGAGAGTGATTAGCACTGGTTGTTTTTAATATATGCAATCATTGAGTTCTCTCAGCAACCCTTTAAAAATTGGGTGTTATTATTACCCTCCCTTTATAAATTGGGAACCTGAAGCAAAAGTGAGGCAAGTAATGACAGGTAAGACCCAAAATCGGTCTTGGATTCAGATTCTATGTTCTCACATTTCCTTCAATAATGTGGATCCTCCATGGGATCCCCAGTGGTTTTCATCATCTTAGTGAAGAGGAGAGAGTAAAAAGATACACTTTAATTTAAGACTAAATTATGCCTTTATCATTGGGAAAGCTGAGGCATTTGATCTAAGCTAAAAGTGAATGAAGCAGGAGATGGAAGCCCAGGACCCCTATTGATGGAGCTGCTTATTAGAGCACATAGCAGGCTCTGGCAAGGGCTCTCTAGGATGAAGTGGTGCAAGCAAAAGGAGAAGATTAACATAAATGTGCTTGATGGTACAGGGGAACTGAACCTTATTTCATACCAAGGCACTGTAAAGTGAATATCAAAAGTCTTAAAACTTTGAAAAGAGTCATCTGCAGTGTTAGAAGTCAGAAAAGTGGTTATGCATAGGGCAGTGAGTAGTGACTGGAAGACAGCACAAGAAGATAGGCTTCCAGAGTTCTGATAAAATCTCTTTTTTGATCTCTGTACTGGATGAATAATGGGTACAATTTGTAAAATTCAGAGAGCTCTACATTATACTGCAGGTATGTCTTTCTCAGTTTTTATTATTTTCCATTATGTTTACTTTATACTTTCGTTTGCATACAATTGTATTTCTGTTTCCACATTATCTGGTCCCAAAAGTATTGGTTTTTAACAAGTTGGTCAGTGTCTTTTAAAATTATATGTACCCCGGGCCAGACGCTGTGGCTCACACCAGTAATCCCAGCACTTTGGGAGGCTGAGGTGAGTGGATCACCTGAGGTCGGGAGTTCAAGACCACCCTGGGCAATATGGTGAAGCCCTATCTCTACTAAAAATACAAAATTACCCAGGCATGGTGGCAGGCACCTGTAATCCCAACTTCTTGGGAGGCTGAGGCAGGAGAATCACTTGAACCCAAGAGGCAGAGGTTGCAGTAAGCCGAGATCGCCCCATTGAACTCCAGCTTGGGTGACAGAGTGAGACTCCATCTCAAAAACAATTACATTTATGACAATGTATAATAAAACACAGGTGTGTGTGTGTGTGTGTGCGTGTGTGTGTGTGTGTGTGTAGCCTGGTTTGATTCCATCTCACCTTTATGGTAGTGGGACAGTCACAGAAGGCAAACTGGCTCTGAGAAATGCAAGCACATTTTTGTGCAATGTAGACAAAATGGGAAAAAAATACTACTAATGGATTCTGAATGAAAGGAAAATAGCAAGTACAGAACCACTGAAGGAAGAACTTATCATTGAAAGTTTAGGTGATATAAACAAGGAATTTGATTATATGAAATATCACTGTCTCCAACACAGAGAAAATTAGAGGCTGAAGAAAAATGTGTTTTGTGATTGTAGCTTACCAATGTTAGATGGTCCTATAATCTGTTTCAGGGATTTGGACCTTGAAAACAGGTGGAAACTATTATCCTAACAAATACTCCCCTTCCAAAATTCTGTCCTTTGAAATTCTGCTGGCCTCACTCTCTCATAATTAAGTTATTTCTAGCTACTGTCTCTCTTCTGTAGAAGTTTTTAGTGCAAGTGGTGTTAGACTTGGAACATGGCACAGAGGAGTGGAGATCTTAATGTTTCTTGAGTAAATTCCACATAGGTCACTGACTTTGAAACTCTGCCTGTGTGTGATCACCTCTAATAAAACTTCATCTTATGGCAGCGTTTTTTTGCGAGTAAGACACTTAAGAACAACACACTTCAATTTACCATGATTATACCTGTATCAGGACAACATGAAGGAAAATTTAACTACTATAAAGGACAGATCAATTTTAAGTGGAATTTGCTCTTATCACAAAGTCTAAAGATAAATTCAGGGAAATTTCTCAGCAAAAAGAGAAAAGGATACAACACATTGTTCATAAAATACAAAGAAGCAGCAAGCTCTCGAGAGACAAAAAGAGAACAGATTGCTTAACTACGAAGTGAGAATTTAAGCTTTCCATTCACAGATGTAAAAATAAAACAGGACCCCAGGTTGCCATGGATGAAGATATGGCAGAAATCCTAAGCTATTGTATCTTAGGTTTTGTAATCAAAATCTAAGCTGTTGGTTAAAATCAGGTTGCAGATATTTTCAGTAGAATTGTCTCTAATCACATGTTCCAAGAGGAAGTTTTAATGCAACTTTTGAGTAGAAAGTCAAAACACAAAAGAAGAGTTGGCATGAATTACCCTTGGTAAAGCGTATCATGAGGTTAGATTTTCAGGAACACATTAAAATTCCAAATGCCCTGTACTGTTGGCAGCAAGATATAAGATATTTGAGTAACAGCTTCATTATTAACTAATTTGTGATACTTTTATTTCAGTAGAGCATAAGGGATATGATAAAAATTTGCTACAGATAAACGACAGCTTTGTTGAACAGCAACACATTTTTTTTTTTAGATTCTACAACAATAGAATGGTCCAAATATCCTTGTAAATTACATTAATGAGATAGATTGCTACTTTTAATGGAGGCTCTGTGCTCTACATTATGCCTTATGCAGATGTGCCAGTTAATAAGCCTGAACAGTGTTTCTGTTTGAGGAAAATGAATCTGAAACGATTGTCAGATTATCTGTTTGGCATGCCTGGCTGGTGTCTGGAATGGCACTTTGCTAATGTGCTATTACTCAGTGTCATTAACTCATACAAATGATTGAAAGGTGAATTTATATGTGTACCATGGGGCTCAGTACAGGGAACAGGCTTCAGGGAAATGAGGCTGCAAAGGATAAAATGAAACATTCAATTTTTTTTTCTCTTGGTTTTCATGTGCTCACTTTAAAGTCAGATGATACTGAAATATATGAAAAAGAATGAGACAAAACTATTAGTTAAAAAACACAACTTTGCATTGCATTAATGGATTAAAAGTTATGTAGTTGAAAGGTGAGCATTCATCTCCCCCTTATGATTCTCATATCTGGGAGATCTTGGCAAAAAGGACATGCAAATTAAATACCTTTGAATGTATCTCATGTAAGAATATTTTGGAAACTATAATTTAAAAATAGAACTCATGGAAATATGAAATGAAAAGCTTCTCCTTCATGAGAATAATTTAATTTACACTTGTGCAGATTAATCAAAACACTTTAAAATGGAAAAATTATTTTTTTAATAATATAGATTAATACAGCAAAGTCATTAAATGGAAGCTATGAAATATTTTCTAGTTCTGTCTTTTTAATGTCTTGTTTGATATTTCTTCATCACGTATTTTAATGCACATTTATGCTTTTGAATTTCAAGGACATTGGAAATTTTGAATAAGTCTATAAATAAAAGTTTGTGCCCTTATTCTTACAAAATAAACAGAAAAATGCTCTTAATGTGATTTTTACTTTCTGCATAGCTAGACTTATTTTTAGACTTAACAGAGACACTTGTGGCCTAACATACCTCTAACCTAGCTGGTCTTAGTCTGTGTTTTAAGGCTATTTGTAATTTAAAAAGACAAGATAAATCAGACTTTTTAAAAAAAGATAAAATGCATACAGGGTAAAGCTTTATAACAGTGCATTTATGGTACTCACCCTTACATTGTGTGCTCTTAAGACTGATAAAGAAATTAACAGGGGCATCCCCTCAAAACTGTTAAAATTATTTATGTGCCTATATGCCTATACATGAAAGGAAATTTGACATAAAAATATAGAAAAGCAAACTGTGTTCAGAAAAAAATTACTCTTCCATTAAGATGTCATGACAATCAATGAATTTGCGGCCCATGTTGACAGGCAGTAAGTCTTGGGTCAGGATGTGGTAAACTGCATGTCAGGGGACTCCAAGTATTCATGTAAGCTGCAGGTTCCCCGGAATGCTTTCTTGTTTTTTATCTCTGAAACGCTGTGTTCAGTGGCTAATTTTCTCTGCTCTGATATTCTTTAATCCAGAAAATTCCTTTATTTAAACACTGTGTAATTTCTAATGACCATTTTGAGTGCTGTCATCTTTCTATTCCTAGTACAAAGGTCTTATAAATTACATGTTAGTATATTTACGTAAAATATATCATCCATGAAAACTTATCCACACATATCATTATTATATTTATAGCATAATATATTTAGATTATTTTTATTCATCCAATTTCAAATGAAAATCACCATTTCCAAGGAAAATCATTTTTTTCTACTTTTTATTCCAGCCTTCTCAGTAACAGCTTACCACCCCCACCCCACCCTCAGAGAAATAAGGAGTTTTAAGTTTCAGCCAATCTTCCTATATTTAGATTTAAGAAGTTGCATGAAGGATATTTCCAAATTTCCTAATTTAGGTTCATTTTACTTGGATAATGGTTTCCATCTTTGGATTTTTTTCTTTCATAAGGATAAAAAAGTTTAAAAAGTGTATCCTGACACTCATGATGGCTAGAATTTTTCAGTACTATTGATCTTGTTGAAGAATTAAATATTTCATACTTCTTTTTAGTTTTTATCAAGGCAAGCCCTTGCAATTTAAAAAGAATAATTAGTAATTTCTGCTTAGCTAAGCAAATAGACCACTAGAGTAATTCAGGCTCGTCAGAAATGGCTTTTCTTTATCATTTAAAAATATTTATCAAATCAGAATGTTGCGTCTTTTCCTCCTCTAGTTGTGTTTGTTACGTATAAACTTTGATACACATCTAACTTGTTTCAAAAGCATTTTGCAATAGCCTTACTCTTGAATGCTCACTTTGTTCATGCTTAAATTTATTGCCATCACATACTGCATTTTTTTTTCCTGACTCTTCTCTCTGCCCTTTATTATCCACCACCTGCCCCTCTCCCCCAACACTAGAGCTACTCAAGGTGGGCTACCCCTTCCAAGGCTATATCTCATTCACAGGCACAGTCCCTATCTCCTTCCCAGATATTGTTGTATACTCATGGTGCGGTCCATTCTCTGTCGACCAGGTAACACAAGGTAAACTGATCAACAGAATCATGTTAATTTTTTCATTTATTCTTCTCTTTAAAATATATTTGACTCTTGAACAACATGGATTTAAACTAAATGGGTTAACCTATACATGGATTTTTAAAAATAAATATATGGAAAATGTTTTTGGAGATTGTAGCAATTTGGAAAACATTGTAGGTGAACTTGAATAGCTTAGAAATGTAGAAAAAATTAAGATAAAATTAGGCATGTAATGAATATATAAAATATACATAGATACTAGTCTATTTTATCATTTAGTATCATAAAATATACACAAACCCCCCCAAAGATGTAAAATATATCAAAATTTATGTACACAAATACAGACTCTACATGGTACTATTTGGAATCCAAAGAAATGTAGACAAACATAAAAATGCAGTATTAAATAATATTCATAAAATTAAATAATTTTATGCAGTATTAAATAGTAATGCATAAAATTCACCTTAGTACATACTGTAATAATGGTACAGCCATCTCCTATTGCTATTACAGTGAGTTCAAGTGTTGAAAGATCCACTAAAAACACTCTTTGATGTTATTGATCTCTGCATGAGCAATTTGTCTCTCCAGTCAATTGTGTACCACAGTAAAAGTGATGTCTCTGGGTTCCCACATGTTTATTATCTTGTTTAGTGCCATATAGTAAACTTTGATTAACACCACGGGACTTACGTAAAGTGCCACTAGTGATGCTGGAAGTACTCCCAAGAAGCAGAAAAAAAGTCATGACATTACAAGGAAAAGTTGACTTGCATGATAGATCCTGCAGATTGAGGCCTGCAGCTACAATTTTCTATCATTTCAAGATAAATGAATACAGTTTAAGGACCATTGTAAAAAAAAAAAAAAGAAAAGAAAGGAAATGTGTGAAGCGTTCACTGGAGTTATGCTAGCAGGTATGAAAACCTTGCACTTTTTGCAAAATACCTTTTTATCTCACATTGAAAATGCAGCCTTTATGTGGGTGCAAGGTTATTATAAGAAAGGCATACTTTTGACTCTCATATGATATGAGAAAAAAATGAAGTCATTTATGACAACCTAAAACAAAAGAAAGGTGAAAAATCTAAAGCTGAAGAATTTAATACCAGCAAAGGATGGTTCAATAATTTTAGAAAGATTTTAAAAGTCAAGATAACAGGAGAAGCAGCTTCAGTTGACCAAGTGGCAGCAGTGTCCAGATGTCATAAAGCAAATCATTGAGAAGAAACAATATCTGCCTGAACAAGTTTTTAATGCAGACAAAATATCCTAGTCTGGGAACAAAAAAAAATGCCACAAAGGACAATTACTGGGAAGAGAAGTGAGCTCCAGCAATTAAGGGAAGGAGGGAAAGGCTAACTCCACAGTTTTGTGCAAATGCAGTCAGGGTTATGATTGGAACTGCCCTTATCTATAAAGCTGCTAACCCTTGAGCCTTGAAGGAAAAAGAAAAACATCAGCAAACAGACTTTTGTTTGTAAACAGTAATGCCTGAGCAAGGAGAACCTCTTTTGTGAATTGGTTTCATTGATGCTTTGTCCCTGAAGTCAGGAAATACCTTACCAAAAAGGGACTGCTTGTTCTAGTTCTTTTTTATTGGACAATGTAGCAGGCTACCCAGAACCCCATGAGTTCAACACCAAAGGTGTCAAAGTGGTCAACTTGCCCCCAAACATACCACCTATAATTCAGCCTCCAGATCAGGTGTCATAGGGACCTTTAAGTCTCATTATACATTGTCCTCTATGATAAGGAGTGTCAATGATATGGAAGAGAACCCCAACAGAGAGAATACCATAAAGGTCTTGAAGAATTACACCATTGAAGATGTCATTGTTTTTACAGAAAAACTCGTGAGAGCCATCAAGCCTCAAACAATAAATTCCTGCTGGAGAAAACTGTGCCCAGATGTTGCACACGACTTCGCAGAATTTATGACAGAGGTAATCAACGAAATGATGAAAGATATTGTGGATATAGCAAAAAAAAAAAAAAAAGATGGAGGTTAAAGGGTTTCAAGATATAGATCTTGGAGAAATTCAGTAGCTAATAGCCACCACAGCAGAGGAACTCACAGAAGAGGACTTGATGGAGATGAGCGCTTCCAAAACAGTCCCAGATAATAAAAAAGGCAGAGAAGAAGCAGTGCCAGAAAACACGTTGTTATTAGACAACCTAGCAGAAGGGTTCTGGTTATTCAAGACTGCTTTTGAATTCTTTTATAACATGGATCTTTATATGATATGAAACTAAAGCAATGGTAGAAGGAAGATTGGTACTTTATAGAAACATTTTTAAAGAAATGAAAAAGCAAAAAACTAAAATCCAGATATTATGATGTATTTTAGTAAAGTTACACCAAGTACGCCTTCCTCTTCTGCCTCCCCCTCCGCTTCCTCCCCCTCTGCCACCCTTGAGACCACAAAACCAACCCCTTCTCATCCTCCTGCTCCTCAGCCACATGATGAAAATGAGAATGAAGACCTTTATGATGATCTACTACCTATTAATGAGTAGTAAACATATTTTCTCTTCCTTACGATGTTCTTAATACTTTCTTTTCTCTAGCTTTCTTTATTGTAAGAATGCAGTATAAAGTACACGTAACATACAATATATGTGTTAATTGACTGTTTATGTTATTGGCAAGCCTTCCAGTCACCAGTAGGCTATCAGTAGTTAAGTTTTTGGAGAAGGAAAATTTATTATCAGATTTTTGGCTATGTGAAGGGTTGGTGCCACCTAAGCCTAGCATCGTTCAGGGGCTAACTGTACTGACACTTCCTAAGAGACTTTCCTGGAAACAATGCTTTTATGCAGTGACTATGCAGACACAGGGCATCATTTACCTTCCAAATAATTGTGTGCTCTTCTTCTTATCCTTGGATTCCATGGAGTAATTTTCATTAACTACAGAAAATGTTGCCACATAATGATGATTGTAAATTCCAGTGATAACCTGAAAAGCAAATATATGCATGCTGCAAGGGTTGTGCCTTCTTCCCCTACCCACATTCTCTCTCTCTCTTTTTATCTATGCGTTGATCTTTATACACACTCATTGATTGCATTTTCTATTGTTCTGTTTCTTTTCTATCTTCCAAAAAAAGTGATTGCATTCACTATCTATTGCTGTGTAACAAATTACCCCCACATTTAGCAGCTTAAAACAAAAACATTGCTCATTTTACATTTAGATTCTGAGGGTCAGGAATCTAGGAATAGTTGGTTGGCTCTAGCTTAGGCTCTCTCATTAGAGAGCAGCAGTTAATCTGTCAACAGGGACCAGAACGATTTGAAAGCTTGACTCGGACTTGAGGATCTGCTTTCAAGTTGTGTCACTCCCATGGCTATAGGCAGGAGGCCTCAGTTTCTCATCATGGCTTGAAAGTTCTCATTACTTGACACCTGGCTTCCACAGAGCAAATGATCTAACACAGAGCAAGGGGCAACCAGGAAGCCACAGCACCTTTTATGACTGACTCTCTAAAGTTGCACACCATTAGAAGTGAGTCACTAGATCCAGGCCACACCCAATAGAAATGATTTCACCTCCACATCTTGAATGGCCAAATGGCCCTTAAGAAACAAAATATCTCTGGTCACTCCAGTAACACTATAATGTGATTTATGAATGGCTTTTAAATGTAAAATAATATGAGTATATTCTTTGAGACCTGGGATATTTTTTTCTCATATTCACCCTGTGTCAATTCAGGCCTAGAACCTGACAGATAGTAGCGGGCAGTGAACAACTATAGTATTAATTAATTAATGTCTGCAAATGCTGAGATATGTTTCCTAAACGTTTGAAGCTTTACTACTGACATTTGCTCCTCTTGCTCTGCTTCTAATAATGTTAAACAGGGGAAAATGGAATTAAGGGTATTTATTCATTTTATTTAAAGATTGATTTTAAAAGCTATAAGCATCATAATTTATCTCCTAATTATTGTCCAACATATGTGAAGTTTATACGTAGTTTCACATATATCGATTATCTGCTTTTATAAACAATGTTTACTGTCTGTTACCTTCACTAGACTTTAAATTTTACAAAGGCCAGGATTTTTGCCTATTTTGGCTAAGGCAGTATCCCCAAACTAGGACATTATATGACTCTATGAGTAAGTACTCTATGAATGTTTATTAAATGAATTAAAATTTTCACTAAGCTAAGGATGTCAGAACCTTGTCATTGGCAGGGATTTTGCTTAGACAATTACACATAGCTATACTTACTTGAAGATCTTCAAATTTCCTCTCGTTTTCTCTGGGCTGATGTTTTCAGCATTAAAAACACGTTATTGAAACACATGCCTATTGCTGTTGCCAGTATACAGGCTCATCAGAATGACAAGGTTTACTTGACTAGCTTGTCGCCACCTTGGAAAGTATAGGGTAAGATATGTACAGTCACAGTATGGCCAAGAAAAGCCCTGAATATTGGTGCAGATAGAAAATACATTCCAGGGCTTGGGCAGGAGTGCGGAAAGGAGAAAGGTCACTGGGGGAATTGCTAATTTGTAAGTCTGGTCCTGAAATTAGAAATGAAATACCATGTGCAATTCCAGACTTTTTTTTAACCTGGGTGCTTTGGATCCATCTACATATTTGGCATCATTAGCTTTTCTAATTTCTAGGATACAAATTGCTGTAGATCCCAAAATAAACTACTGAATATTCTCTATTCATTTTTACGCACCCCATATGTTACCCAAAATGATGGGCAAATCTACCTTAAAGAACCACCAAGCCTGTTTGGAAAGGATGGTACTGGCAGAAAGACTATTTGGCTTTCTTCCTACGTGGAAGAAATGAAACACCTAGAGAGGAGCTAGAACTTTTTGTGAACCCCACACAATATTGTAGCATAACACAATGATTCAAATACTTGTCAATTTCAAAGTAAATTTGGAGACTACATATTCGAATCTCCCTCTATAACATTTGGTAATTTGAATAATTTTCCACTTCAAGTATGTCAACACAATGGTTTTTATGATTGCACTTCTTTTGTTCCTACGTTGGAGATGGGAGGGACTGGCTGCAATATACCTTGA
Organism: Cacajao melanocephalus; assembly: GCA_963573385.1. NCBI lineage: Eukaryota > Metazoa > Chordata > Mammalia > Primates > Pitheciidae > Cacajao > Cacajao melanocephalus. The sequence continues at coordinate 21,554 of CAUYLG010013635.1, forward strand.
GAGGCTATCCCCTGGCAGGGATTAGTCAACGTAAGGAGACTCTTCAAAATAACTCATCTGCTTCCCTTCCTAAGTGTTCTACTGTCTTTGTGACTGTTTGTTTTAAATTTTTTATTGTTTACTTAGCATAGCCTGCAAGTGACCTGTTCGGTATTCATTTGGAACGATGCGCCTTCGTGAGGCTTTTTATGACACCCTGCAGATGTCAGGCAGCAGTCCCACGGTTCTCACCATCACTGGGGACACACGTTCAGCCTGGATCATCTCTCTGTGAAAAGCTCCACAAGAATATCTTTTTCATTATTTAACACCCACTTACGATGCTTTGTTTGAATGTTTGACCTTCAGGTTCACTTATTTAGCCCGAAGTGAAAATGTAGCACCTATTCCCATTCTAAATACTAGTAAATGTTCTAAGTTCTGAAAATGGGAAAGAATTATGATTCTTCTTAAAATTTCAAAACTTGCATGACGTATAGGTGGGAAGACACCCTCAGGTTGAAACAAAAAATCTATTAGAAACTTTTCTCGTGCCCATTAGAAAATAAGACGGTGATTTGTTTACAAAACTCATACAAATAATTCCTAAACACCATTTTGGTTACAAATAGATATGAATTTATTTGTAAATAAGCAATGCATCTATGATGTTTGGAAGTTATCATCGCTAAAATGTTATCCTCTATTTAATTATTCATTCTTGTTGATAATGCATAAACTGTGATTATGTTCTTAAGTTAAGGATTAAAATAGCTCTATTTTAGATGCTCCTACTTTTCTGGCTTGAAAAAGGCCTTTCATATACTACCCAGGATACCATCCAGTAACAATTCCTAAGGCTTGGAGACTTCTCTAATCAGACTCTTAACGACACTGTGCTCAATACTTGTGGTCTTTAATTGCAGATGACAAAAACAAACAGTAATCATTTCATTTCCGTAGGAACCAATTCATTATTATGCAGCCTGCCAACGATGCTCTAGTTCCACCTCCTCCCAGCATGCTGACTTTGCCTTCACCAAATATTTTTCCTTTAAAAGTAAACCAATACAGAGCGTTTTATTGAGTCTTGCGGTGTGGTTCAGTATCAATAGTTGCCAAACAGTTTTTATTGGATCAAGAAAATAAGATGTTTCTCTCCCTCCACATATCTAGCACCTTTCTGTTATGTGATAGAAATGATACCTTGTGAATAATAATATTGTTCTTTATGTCATACTTTCAGCTTATGCAAAAGTATTTATGTCATTGTATTTTATCTTGCACTTCCTGAGAAGACTGGTTTACAGTAAAGATTAGCAGTTATTTTATTAAAATGCTTCATTATTTAAGGTGAATACCAGTGACTTTAATAATAGTTGTAGAGTTTAAAAATATGAAGGACAGAAACCTGTGTTGTGTTCGCATATCTTTTGCCCTCTCTAGACTGTTCCTAGAGGGAAAAAACTGTGTCGTATTCATCTTCGTATATGGAGTTCCCAATACAGTAGGTTGAAAATAAGGAGTCAGCAGTTCTATTGAATAAATGACTAGATGGCTAAATGGATGTCAATGTTGCTGCAAGTCATTTGCTGAGAATTGCAGTGTTCTGAGATTTGCATCTGAAAAATTTAAATATCCTACTTTTTTTTTTTTTTTTGAAATGGAGTTTTGCTCTCGTTGCCCAAGCTGGAGTACAATTGTGCTATCTTGGCTCACCTCCACCTCTACCTCCACCTCCTGGGTTCAAACGATTCTCCTGCCTCAGCCTCCCAAGTAGCTGGGATTACAGGCATGCATCACCATGCCTGGCCAATTTTGTATTTTTAGTAGAGATGGGATTTCTCCCTGTTGGTCAGGCTGGTCTCAAACTCCCGACCTCAAGTGATCTGCCCGCCTCGGCCTCCCAAAGTGTTGGGATTACAAGCATGAGCCACCACACCTGGCCACAATATCCTGCTATTTTGATACCCTCCCTTTTCTTCCTTTTACTCATAGATTTTTACTAGGAAGATGTTTTAAAACTGAAAGCCCCACGTTTCCTCCTCTGGGATCTGCTCTATGCTCTGCTTTCCATTAGGATGTGTTCATGAATCCTTCTGCCTCACGGTTTGGACTCTGAGCCTCAGTCTTTGCTTGTGCCTCATTCAGTGTTCACTATTCATGGCATGGTTGGGCTTCTTGCCCTTTAAATCAGGAGAGCCTGGCATCTTCCTAAGCTGAGATTGCTCTTACCACGACTTCTTCCTGAGCACCCTTCCTCTTACCAGCAGAGCCTCCTTGTCCTCCCTGTTAGGAATGCGTCCACCTACTCAGCAGCTCTGCAGTCCCTGCAGCCACCCATCTCCAGGCATAGGTTGCCGTTAGGTGCTGCAGCCTGGCTGCCACTCCAATCACTGGCCTTATTCATCAGCCCTTTCTTTAGTGCTGTATGTGGCTGGAAAGCTGGTTTTTCTCCAACATGAAAGCCCAGTGTTTAGTTAGTGGGGAGAGCACAGCATGTTTGAGGGTGGCAGCTGGAAGACTACCTTCCCTACCAGAAACAGATCAAATGGTCATTTGAGATATTTCCAGGTTTCCTTGTTTAAAAGGCAGACAGATCAAAGACACTGTCACCCTCTAAGATTTGAAGACTAGCAGAGCAGCCTCAAGGCCTTCATGCCCTCATGACCCCTCACTGTTCACAGTTTGTGGTGACTTTGCACTATGTGATTTGCCTGTCTACCTTAATCAAAGGATCTGGAGAATCAAATACTAGTACACTTAAATATTCTGCCTTGACTATCAACAAGAATGAGTCTATTTATTAATTATTTGAATACATTGGAAGAAAGTAATCTGCATATGTTGTTTTTAAATTTGCTACATAAACCCAGGATGCATGCCAGTGATGGTTGTAGTTTTTATTTTTTATTTTTAGTAAAGGTCTAAGACATTACAGCAGTTAACTCATTTCATTCAGAAAGCTTTATCTGACTTTCCCTTAAAACCTCCTGTATGTTGCCATATTATAAGAAGTTACCCTAGAACTAGGCATTTCTCCTGAAATTCTCATTTATATAGTTAGCGTTAACTTGACTACATTCTCCACTAGAATGATAAGGGTCTTTATGAGCATAGGATGGATCTTATTTATAATTTTTATCCCTAATGTCTAATAGAGCACCTAGAACAAGTTTATCAATCAGTATTTCTTGAATTTCTGAGTATAAATTCCTTCCATTCATTGTGCTCTTATCTTGCGACTAGTTTGAATGTCTCATTTTTTTTGCTGTCTGCATTTATAACTATTTACTGCATATCTACTTAGGTATAATATGTGTACACATACATATGCCAAACAGAGTATAGTTAGAAAGAGAAAGGGAGGGAAAGTGAGTATTGAGCAAATGTTTTGCCCATGCAGTAATGGTTAAAAAAACAGCAATGGATTTTCTTGAATACAGTTATATTGTATAGTATTTCACATATAGCTTTCTCTCTATTCACTCACCTAAAAAAACCCAAGGCTGTATTAACTTGATTGAGGAAAGGATTGTGGGAATCACTAAAAAAGATTAAACAAATAGTTCCAGCTGCCAATCATATAACCACAAGATAAAAAAAGAAAATCGAAAGAGGCAAATAAATGTTTCCTTTGATTTGGCTACATTTCCACATGTGAAAGAATATCTTGGGTTAGCAGGGAAAGTAATCTGACTTTACCAGCAGCTTTTCAAGCGTGGTCACTATCATCACCACGCATCACCTCTGATTGACTTCCTCCTTGCTGCCATGTTCTGTTAGGTGCCGGATTAGAAAACAAGAGTCCGGGCAGTGCAACAGCATGCTGCAGGTGGGCTTGCCAAATCAAAGGTCCGGGGTTTTCATTGTTGTTATTTTCGTAGAGAAAGACTAAGGATAATGTAACAGAAAAAAATTCAACTGGCCAAAAAACAGAGGAAAATGTGTTGTTGCTAACTTTCTATTCATCAGCTTGAGATATTTATAAGGTAAACCTGAAATGGTATTTAGATTAATGTGGACACTTGATTCTCTTGTTGGGATTGTAATTGTATTTTAGATGAGCCAACAATAATTTATAATTTTACTTAGGGAATATTTTTCTACTTATATTTGACTATAATATGTTCACAATACAGTATTTTAGTCACAGAGCGTGACAACTTCTTTTTTTGATTTCTCTCCTCTGACGTCTATGCAACTTGCTCTTGTCTTGTGCTTCATGTTGGAAAAGGGCTGTATCACATCTTAACTTCATGGGAAGAATCAATCAAACGTTAAGTAAATTATTATCCATTTTATGCCTTGCACTATTCTTGGGGGAAAAAAGATATTTTGCATTAAGAAGCCTTCCCTTCAAGTCTTCTGAAAAAATAAATGCAGGATCTGTTTATATCATCAGAGTACTTAACTAAGCAGAATAACTATCATTACCAATAACTTAAAATTATAATTTATGAACATGATCTATAATAATAAAATGTGTTTGTAGAATTTAATATGCCAAAATAACAGAAAATATTTTAAACCATCCATTGTGCCTATGTAGAAAATATACTATTTATAATTTTTGTGAATAATAAGCATCTTTTATATATCTTCGTGGCAGTTAGAACTCTAAGATGGCCCACACGATCACTTCCTCCTCATAGACACACTCTGTGTAATCCTATCCTAGCAATAGTGGGTGGACCCAGGAAACTGATGAAATATCACTCCCATGGTGATGTTACATTGTTTGTCAAAAGACATTTTGTAGATATAATTAAGGTTCATAAACAGTTGACACTGTATTATTCCATTTTCACGCTACTGATAAAGACATACCAAGATTGGGTAATTTATAAAGAAAAAGATGTTTAATGGACTCACAGTTACATGTGGCTGGGGAGGCCTCACAAACATGGCAGAAGATGAAAGGCACGACTTACATGGTGGCGGACAAAAGAGAATGAGAGTAAAGCAAAAAGGGGTTCCCCTTATAAAACCATCAAATCTCATGGGACTTATTCACTACCATGAGAACAGTATGGGGAACCACCCCCAGTATTCAATTATCTCCCACCACGTCCCTCCCACAATGTGGGAATTATGGGAGCTACAATTCAAGATGAGATTTGGGTGTGGACACAACCAAACCATATCACTGTGTTAGACAAATAGAAGATAAGCACATTGCTAACTATTTAAGCTATTGCATAAAGAAAAGTTATTAGAATGGCTATTTAAAATTTAGTATTATGATTGTATATGTATAAATGGATAGACTTCTTGAAAATGCAAGTTATCATAAAGAAATATGAAAAATACAAAAGAAAAACACCAAAAAAACACCACATGGACAGTTCCATCCACAAACGAGTATGTAAAATGCAGTAACCCACAATCCTAATGGCGGTACTGGTAACTTATTACTCCTACTCTTTTTTAAAAATGCAGTTTTCTTCTATTTGATTCAAAGAAAAATTTATTTTCACAAGAAATAACTGGAATCTGAATTAAGTACATGTAATATATTTTGATTCTCACTATTATCAATAACAATCTGTTGCCATTTAAAATAATACATAAAGTACTTAATGTTATATTTCATGCACATTCTTAATCAATGAATGAGTGACAAACATGTTACATATTTATAAAATTATGAAAAATACTTGTTTCAAACTTATGGTAATTATATTATCATAATAAATTAATGCTATTCTATAATGAGAGCCTTACAGGGAAATTATTTTAGGCCATTCTGGGATGATATGGAAAACCACCCTTGGAATGACATTCGAGTCTCCCACTTTTGAGGAAGTTGGAACCTATACTAACTGCTCTGCCTCTAACTATATTGTCCTTGATAAAACAGAGTCATTTGCCCCATTGTTCAAATATTTATAACTTACAAGGAAGTTTATCAGATCCACTGCATTGAATTGGCTTGAAATTATAGTCTATTGTATACATTTATTGCACTTTTTCCATTTACAATGTGACTTATGAGTCTGATATATGTTCAGTCAGTTATATATACACAATCATTATTGAACCAAAACAGACAATGGAGGGTCTGGAGCCAGTATAGTCTGATACCTTAATGGGCCTTTAGAGACTTGTAATACACTGATTACTGGAATAATAGAGTCAATCTACTGAATGACTTTGTACATTTTAATTTTTTAAAACTCTTCAGGTACAAAACAAAGTTCTTAGAGTTAGGAATATTAGAAGTCACAATCACAATGCCATATGAAAAGATTTGAATTACAGCTGTATTTGACTATGCTTTATATAGAAAGAGATGAGGACATTAAAGAGAAATTTAAGAGTTGGTTCTACTTGGAAACCACTGTAGTACTTTAGCCTCTAATCAAAGAAAATATAAAGTGGGATTCAGAGTTCTTTTAACTTTATGTTCTTTCTAAAAATAGATGTAATGAATAAATAACCCAGGAAAATTCCTAGAAGGGTATCAGGGGTGTAAATGAAAAGACACTAATAATGTCCACATACCTAGTTCAGAATTTCAAGATAAGAGAAACCAGGAATCTTTTTAGAGCAATCACCAATAAATTATAATTCTATAATTCGTTTATTTATATGTTAAGGGATAAAATTTGGGATAAGTTAAACTGATAGATATAAATTCCCATCATACCATTTAAAATATGGGATTACTGTGAACTTCAATATTCTATTAAGTAATAGTAATAATAGCACTTAGTCATTGGATCATTATAGGGATTAAAAGAGTAGGCACATGCAAAGCTATAGGAAGTACTCAATTAAAGTCTAATTATTATCATTCATTTATTCCTTTGCACCAAAATTTCATAAGTACCTATTACCTGTGTGACAGAGAAAATATATTTTAGTAATCAAACTACCATGAAAGTGAGTTTTAATCTTGAAAGACCTTAGAAGAGATCTCACTGAAGCCTTTTCCATTCTTCAATTAGCTCTGTTAAGAGGGGCTATAGATTTTTGTGGTTCAAAGGAAAGAAATGAAATGTTTTTCATTTTAAAATTTTAGAAAGGAAAAAGAGGTGGAAAAGACAAACTAAAACTACATATTAGTCATCTCCATGAAAAAAGAAACAGATATCTAAGGGGAAAGCAGAAAATTCTACTATGTGTATTTTTCAACCATTTTTTTACTTGAAAGAAAAATCATATTCAGCAAAATTCTATTAATAGATGTGATACAGACATCTTCCAAACCAAGTTTTTATCTCACTTACACCTATTTTCTAGTCAAAACAGAAGTAAACGTATCACACTGCAATGGGACAGACTCACTCCAATGCTAAGTTCCATTTTGATTTATTTGAAACTTCTAAACCCCTAAAAAAATTCTGGCCCTACATTAATAATGGGAAGCGTGGAGCCTCTTGTAAACTTGCATTGAAGTTATTTAATTTAAAAAAAATAAGTAAGGGAGAAAATGTACACACACACACACACACACACACACACACACACTACACAAACTGATCTTAAATTGGAAATTTTGGAGTCTTTTCTAAGGATAGATTCTCCTAGGTTACAACCAAAAACAAATAAATATAAAAATACAGCTGTTCACATTTCTCAGTGTTCTATAGAACAGAATTCCAAGAATGGATTAGCAGAGTTCTCTGCCCAATCTCCTCAGGCTGAAATTAAGGTGTTGGGGCTGCCATCTCATCTGAGGTTCAGATCCTTCTCCACACGCTTTGGTTGTGGTTGTAGACAGAATTCAGTTTCTTGTGTTGTAAAGCAGAATTCCCTGTTACCTTGCTGTGAGTTCTTAAAAAGACAATCAGTCTGTTTCTTTTTCTATCTCTGTGTCTACCTTTATCTCAATCTCTAACATTTCTCTCTCTCTCTTTCTCCAAGGTCTGTGACTGGGGATTCAGAATTAAATAGTTAAAAACTTCAGTGTGACTACTACAACTGCTGAAATATTAACAGCATAAAATGCAGGCCAATGGGAAATGTGAGTGTAGACCAGAAGCTGTTCAGCTGTGTGCTCTTGTTTTGTTGGTTCCTGAGAGTAGAATCTCTTGTGCTTTTCCCAGACAGATGAAAAGTGACAAGGGTGGTAGGAATATTTGATAATCTTACCACAATTCTTTGAAAGCAAAATTTGGCAGATGGATAGAGAAGGCAAGGAAAGGGGTTTGTGTTCATGTTTGTTTGTTTCAAGGAACATGTTTTTAATATGCTATAAAACACCCCAGACAAATCTGTACCCTATATGAGAAACAGTTCCCTTCTTCATTTCTTAAAGTATATTTGTTTGCAATCAGTACACATTGCAGGTCTGAAAAAAGGAAAATAACAGAAAATAAGTATATTCCTAATGTTTCACAATTCAAATTGAAGTGAACTCAGAAAGCAACATTGAGTAATGTGACAAAATATTCTTTAAATATGTGTCTAAACATGTAAGTAAAAGTATTGTTGGAAATTTCTGATTAGCTTTTAACTTGGTCATTTAAACATTACGTCAGTTGATTCACTTAAGAGTATCTAATGAGTTCTGCAAATGCACAGAATTTTCTGGGAACACTGAAGTTACAGATGAACATAGTATTAATATCTTATTGCTCATATTACTTAAAATATTAAAAGTCAGTCATTTCTTTGGTGGAAATAATTGTAGTCTTAGAAAATGTTCTTGTTTGTTTTTAATTTTCTAAACAAATAAATCTCAACCTCATATTTACATAGAGAACTGAATCTTTTAATAGTATTTATATAAGTCTCATCAATAAATGTGCTCTACGCATTAAGCATGATGGAATGTCTAATTATATTTTTAAAAAGAAAAACTTTGATTTTTACACATAGGTATATCGCTTCACCTTCATCAACTTCCCAGACATTTCCAACGTCCAAATTTTAGTTATTTCCTCCATATGTCTTTGGCTTCAGGAATTTTCTTCTTTACAAATCAAGTAATATCTGTTATTTGAAAATCAAGAGTAAAGACAGCCATTCACTTCATTTTCAGGATTTGTATTGAACACTGGAAGCAAATTAATCTCTTGTACCCCAAAATTAAGAAGATTATAATGACACAATCAGTGAAAATGTACAGATTTATTACAGTTGAGTTTACCAAAGCAAATTAATCTATTTCCATCACCGCTGTGGTTAAGTTCCTTTAACTCAACGAATTCCCCATTTCTACAACTGACTTCCCTGCAGTCTTAATAGCCAACTTGTATATTTTCCTTATATTTAAATCCTAGAGGATTTAAATATGAAGTCAACGTATACTATAATTTTATTTTACTTCAACACATTTTCTCTTTTTATTTTTATTATTTTATTTTACTCTCTCTTAGTCGGCAGTGTGTTCCTCCATATTAAGACTTTCATTGCCTTATAATTATTAGCATTATACCCATGAAAGATACACATGAGGGGAGTACCTCTACATGTAGCCACTCAGCAATATAATGGCATGTGTGTTTTTCACATGGAACAAAGTCCCTAGATGTCACTCACAGACCTCACTGGGTAGCAGTCATTTCTTTAGGACATCAACTATCATCTGTCTAGTTGGCTTTCAAATGTGTGGTTTCAGACACTGGTGAATTTAATCTCATTTCGTAGGTACACTGATGTATCAAACCAAAATTCCAATTTAAAATGAAAAACATAATTGTTACCTAAGTGGAATACTCCTTTGGGCATGGTAAACATGGTCTAAATACATGTGAAGTCAAATCATGTAGAATGTAAAGTTACTAATAACTTTAAGTAATATCTTGAGGACAAGAATATCAAGGTCTGTATGACAAAAGCATTTTCTCTCTGTAGGAAGATGCACATGGAAAAATACAGAATAGAGGTCGCTTGGAATCAGAATCAGAGTAAGGAGAATTAGATAAGCCACTTTTTTTTTCTTTTTTTGAGACAGAGTCTTTCCCTGTCTCCCAGGCTGGAGTTCAGTGGTGCAATTATAACTTACTGCAGCCACCTCAAACTCCTGTACTCAAGCCATCCTCCAGCCTAACCTCTCAAGTGGTTTAATTTTTTTGTAGAGACGGAGTTTTGCTACGTTGCTCAGGCTGGTCTCAAACTCATGCAAGCAATCCTCCTGCCTCAGCCTCCCAGCATGTTGGGATGGTAGGTGTAAGCCACCACACTTGGCCTAAATTGCATGCTTAACGGTTTTGCGCCATTATAGATGGACGGACACCAAATGCAATCAGGGTTTTGTTAATGGAGAGGGTACAACACAACCCCTTGTGTCTATCTCCACCTTAGACATGACTTTGCCAATAGGAAGGAATTCTTTACGTTTATTACCCAAACCTCATACTTTTCTACAGTGTTTAAAAGATACTTTGAATTGACCTCTCTGAAGCCTCTTTTAATATGATCTCATGGATGGTTAATAGTCTTCTGCCTTCCCCAGGGATTGAGATACTATTTTAATACATATACTGTATCCACTTTTCACATTCCTCTCTTGTTTTCTTATGTTTCAGTCTTATAATTTAACATTAAGAGAGCCATACAATTTCTTATTATTTTCAAGTTTTTGAGAAATAGCTCATTCTGGGCTGTAAATATTGACAAGTATAGATTTATTAATGTCTTTCCCATGCACTTAATTTTATAATCTAATTAACATTTCTAACTTTATAATTGTTAGATTTATAATTTTATAAATTTTATAATTATAAAATTAGAAATGTTCAGCAGATCTTTGGATACTGATATGATCAAATCATTAGAAAATGGGTTTTATAGGTGTCTACAGTTTATGCTATTAACCACAATGGCAACCAGAAAATCATTAAGTCATGACGTGAAGTCATGAACACTTAGTGAAGAATCTGGTAAGTTGAAGAGTGAATCAAGTACACCTGTAGCTAATTTTATAGTACTCCTAATTCACCTCTTCCTCAGTGTATCATTTCCCCTCCTCCACAAATCCCACTTGAAACTACGAAGAAATTGACTGTCTGAATAACTGATTGCTCTCTCAGTGACCTTGAAAAATTACTTGCATCTTTAAAAATTCATAGACAATCACGTTTTGGAGAATACTGGCATATGTAATCATAGTACCTCCTGCTATGCCACTGTACTATTACAATCTTCTGAACTTTAAAAACTATCTCAAAGACATTACCCTTTCTCTAGGTATCTAGTTAAATCAAAAATTTCTCACTGATTTTTATTCCTCAAATATTCTGCATATTCTCCATATGCAGAAAATTCTTCCACCTTTTTCTGCATGTGGAGAATAAAAAACAGAAAATCAAAGAGAAGAGTCTGATTGACTCTAAATTTTTGTGACACATCAGAATGACTATTTCAAACTACCACAAAGTGTCAAATGAAGAGTTTCAGATATTTTTTAATTGAGGTGAGGTTCACATAACACATAATAACCATTTTAAAGAGTAAAACTGAGTGGCATTCACAATCTGGTGCAAATACCACCTCTGTCTAGTTTCAAAACTTTTTATTACCATAGAACATCCTCTACCCTTTAAGTAATCACTCATAGTTCTCCCTCTTCCCTCCTCCTGGCCACCACTAATATGCTTTCTGTATCTATGGATTTGCCTATTCTGGATTTCAATTAATTTTAAATATGTACAAATTACAAATTCTGCTTATATGTTGATTGTATGCCTCATTTTTCTTGAGGAATGAGATGTGGAGGACTAGGTTGTGAAATCCCAGTAATAATTCCTGGAAACTCTGACAAGATGGTAAAGTGTCACCATACGCAGCCTTCTGATACCTCTCCCCGAGCGAGTATCACCCTTTACTGTGATGATCTGCTTATTTGTCTGTCTTCCCTTCAAGACAGTAATCACTGGTGAGCTTTTTTTTCTAACTGTAATGCTTAGCACAATGCCTCTATATGTTTGAGTCTTTGGTATTTGCTGAAGGAAATGAAGGGAAACAGAAAGAGAAGAGGTGGAGTTCATTGGTGGCGTTTGGGCCCCAGATGAATAAATAAATAAATGATTTTACTGGATTCTTCTTCTTTTTTGTTTTTTCTATCTTCTCTCTTTTTTTTCTTTTCTTCTTCTTTTTTTCCTCCTGATGTCTGACTTTTCCAAATTTTGTTTGAAGAATATGGAATTAACCCCAGAATGTATTTATGGTATTAAAATTCACCTTACCTTGCCTTATCCAACATTCAGCTTTATTAGCATATAAGCAATGATTATGTGCCATGTATTACTATCTAATAGGTAAAGAGCTATGTTGAATTATCTGAGTGATGCAATCTGATTTTGATCTGCCTCTTTTCTTTTACTAGGCATTCTTTCCTCTTGTACAACCCTTGTCCTTCAACCCACCTCCAGCACCTTGCCCAAATCATCAGGACTTAGTCTGTTAGGTTTAGTCAATGAACACTCACCTAGTGTTAGAGTGAGACAACTAGTTAGATGACTGCCTGTGGAAAAGGGAGAAAAACTAGTTTCAAATCCCTTTCTTCCTCATGTATATTTCCTCTAAACTCTGATTATTTTGCATGGGATAGTAGAACACATGATCATATGAAAACCCAGTGTCAACTACACTCAATTTCCTATAAGACAGCTTCCTTCTAATGGGCAGATGGGCCACCACAAAGAGTGGTATCATTTTAGCAATGGATAAAATAAGCACTTTCTTTTACCTTATCGTCTTTTTTTCACTTCCTGTTTAAAGATCTACAGATGCTGGTAGATCTTTATTGTATGCATGAAAAAAAGCCAATGGTAAACAAAAGCCTTCGCTATAATTCTTTAAACCTCAATGTCCATGAGCCTTCATTCTCTGTTGGCTTGGACAAACAATTCCTTCATAGACGAGGCATTAGAAATGTATTTTAATCTTGTTTCCAAGGTTCTGTGAAGATAGTGCTACCCATGTGATTTTTGGAGAAGAATGAGTCCTTGTTGATTTTACAGAATTTCTAGGGAAATTATTTTCTGCTCATTTCATCTTTCCTCTGGGTAACACACCACACTATCTTGTATGGTAGTGTCTGCTGTTTGCTTCTCAGTGCCATTAACATACATCTGGGCCACCCTTTGTGTGGAACTGTCCCCTGGTGAAACCCTCAGCGGTTTGGGATGGAGAAAGACTACAATTTACAGAGTCCATTATCACCTCCGGACGTGTAGAATGATAATGGAAGTGACAGAGGTGCAGCTGAAAATTGGCTCTTAATATTTTATGTGTTCAAGCAAAGGATTGGAAATCTCATGCTGCTCTTCAGGGAAAATGAAGTATGTGGGATTTTTTTTTATCAGAAAGTTATATGCAAAGAGTTGACTGCAGGGTTTCAAAGAAAGTGTTACAGCATATTCATTTCTTGTTAACCAGTACTTTTCACTAGGGAAAATACTGTGTGAAAAATTAATATGTGGAAGCAAAGTATATCCAGCATTGAAGCAAATTTAAACTCGTGTACCGTTGACATTACCATTTTGTTTTAACCAATATGCTATGTCTATAGAATCATAAATATTTGCTTTAAAAGATTATCTTTAAATTATTTGGTTGGTTTTTGTTACTTTCCTCCTAACATACTCTTTTCTGACTTATGACTTACGACAAGGTGTCAAGAGCTATCGTAGTCATGTTGATTTTGAAAACAGAAATTTTGTGTCAGATATTTTAGTGTTTAGGACATATAGTATAAGATAGAAAACAAATACAGTTTCTGAAATAGTTATATTGATAATTAACATTTATCTCAACATGTTAATAATGCTTATTTTTTCACTAAAGAGGTGTTTATCAAAAGAATTTGTTCTTGAAAAATATAATTGCTTTCTGCTTTGAATAAGATGTGAAACAATACAGTGTCTATAGAAGAATTTTGTTACTTTTCATCAATCTGATCTCAGACAAAACAAAAGTGGTAAGGTAATATTCTTTCTTACTAATAAAAGATTGAACGTGATTTGAAATTTTAGCAAATGTTGAGATATGTTTATATTTCCTTAATGTATATTTATGATGAGAATTTACAATTTCTCTATTTTACCAAATAGTAACTATTAGTGATATTACCATATCACTACTGACTTATGGTTAAAATATCTGGATTTTACATTTTGAAGCATTTGACGATGAAGGGATAAAGCTGATGAGGTTTTTCAGTAGCATTTCAGAAATGCTACTTTTTCTTGTATGTTTCTGTCAACGTTTGCTTTCTGGAAATGAATATCACTTTACTGAGCTGTTAGCAGGAAAAGTTTCAAGCTGCTGTGGTGGGCTTCAAACCTAATTTAAATCAGCAATGCCTGCCGTTTTGAATAAGGTCCCTGTAGATCAGTTTATTTAGATATGTAATGTGATTCAGACGCCACTGACAAGATCAGATTAACAAGACTTACAGGTTGAGATTTAAAGTGACTTCTAAATGCTACACACATCCTGCTAGTGATGCTCAACTAATTGCTCTGTAAGTTAGAGATTTTTCATATTTTTATGAAACAAATATAGTCTTTACATTGTATGGAATCAAAATGAATACCTTTACTTTCATCACTAACACGTATTGAAGATTTAGGTGCAACAAAATTATAGGCACTTTTACATATGTTCGCTATGCCACATTAGTTTTTTAGGGCATGCTTATTAGGGAAAAGGTGATTGTCTTGGTCATCGTTAGCCCCAGACCTAGTTTAATTCCTGGAAAGTGATAGGACCTCAACAAATATTTGTTGAATGATTGAAGACATTACTTAAGTTGTGATGACAAGGATATCTATGTAAACATTTTAATTTACCTCTTTCAAATAAGCAACTAGGAAAATATGTATTAAATGAATAACTTTTTTAGTTTACTGTATGGCATCCACTGCAGTTTGTGGAAACACATTACTGTTATTTAAGCAGTATCACTAATAATAGATAATAAAGAAATAAATTTCTTACTTAGGGAAATAAGACAGAGAAAGGAAGGTGAAAGAATGATACCACCCAAACAGTTTTTCACAGTGCAATTCAACAACATTAGATCTCATAAGATCTCATAAGAAGCACCACCAAGGCCAGGTGCAGTGGCTCGTGCCTGTAATGCTGACACTTTGGGAAGCCAAGGCAGGAGGACTTCTTGAGACCAGGAGTTTCATAATAACACACCCTCTCTACAAAAAAAAAAACAAACAAACAACAACAAAAAAAACAATTAAATTAGCCTGGTGTGGTAGAATGCACCTTTAGTCTCAGCTCCTCAGGAGGCTGATATGTGAGGATCACTTGAGCCCAGGAGTTTGAGGCATCGGAGACATCGGTGAGCTATGAACCTATGATTGTTCCACTGAACTCTAGCCAAGGTGACAGAGCAAGATCCCATCTCCAAGGGTTAGTGGGAGGAAGAAGCACCACCTTACAATTTCCATCATTCAGATTACCCACAATGCCGAGATGCAGTGATAACATGGTAGAAAGGGCAGATCTGTTATCGGTTCTCTCCAAGGGAAATGATGTATAGATAGAAACATAGAGATTCTTACAAAACGGAATTCTCCTTGGTGAGTTGCTAACTAAAATTAAATTGAGAGAGGTAAATAAATCTTGAATAGTTAAGGGATTGTTTGTCCCTGCTAACAGTAACAAGAAACTTGGGTATAGGCCAGATTTTCCATTGCAGTCTGAAGACCTCTGATTTCCTGAAATGCATGTCTCCAAAGTTTGACAAATGCTTCAATCTTTAAATACTACTAGAACCTAGAATTTTCCCCGTAAAAACAATAAAATGTAAGACTAAAATTTAAATGACTTTATTGTTTCAATAAATATAAGACTAAAGTTATTGATAAAGTCACTAACAGACATTTTAGTTGGCACATTTACTAGAGTTCTGTACAGGGTTTATATGTAGATTTGTTCAGTTACAAATTTGAAACGTTGCAGAATATCACATTGCACTCTTTCTACAAGCTTCTATTTTCTGACTAAGAACTGCCACCACTTTCTTAGACGTCTTTATGTTTTCCTCATTCCTGTCAATGGCTTGAAGAATTGGCATTCTTCTGGGGAAACATTTTTCATGAGAGAAAAAGATTTTTGTTATTTTATGAGCATGAGAAGATTAGCTATGTGAGATGTGAATGCTGCATGCCACCATATACTTTACAGGAAGTAAACAGTCATCATAACAAATTTAGAATTTTTTTCGTTTATGAATCTCATATTAAAAATTAAGTGTTCAATCCATAAGTGTCCGTGATTATTTTTAAAGGGGCTGGTTTCATGAAAGGCCTGGAATTTTGGTGGTGGTCACAGGGCAATGGTCCTCTCATTGTTTTTGGGTACCAAGCATGTAAAAACATAGAATTCCAGAGATAAAAACTTTATCAAGTTGAGGGCTTAACTGGTTTGCTGTCTTGAGAAGGACCAGGTAACAGTAGTCTTTCTTTTTGTTACCAGGTATGGATGTTTCCTCTGGGTCCTGCCAGGTCCAGAACAAAGTAACAATATTTCAAGTGTCTTTTTTTGCTAACATAATTTGATTTTTTTTTCCAGTAGGAGCAAGTTTGCATAATCAGTATGTGGGGATGTGTGAGGGGTAAGGAGAAGGCAATGGATATTGGGTCTTACCTGGTCTAGCCTTGAATCAAATGGACGCATGATATTAGAAGAGTCTACGTAGAGTCCCCAAAGAAAAAGGGCACCTAGAACAGATTAATAACGACTTCTCTTTTCAAGTTAAATTGGCCAGAAATCACATGAAAACAAGTTTACTATCCAAACACAATGATTCATTAAATGATATAAAATGTTCATCTCAAAAAGAGTGTATCTGTAACTTACAGCCATTCTGTGTAAAAATGTATTTCCCAGGTATAATTATATTAGCATATACTTTCATGTTAAAATTCTGCAGGCTTGGTAGTTGTCATTCAATTCTGCAGGCTTGGTAGTTGTCTCTATACTTTCTCACACCGCCATGGTAACAGGTCCACAATCCCTTGCCAACCTTTTCTCTCGGCTCCACCCTGAGTTAATACTGCTTTTCCCAGAATTTGGAGACATTTTGCTTATCTTTCCTTAACTCAATCCACTAGATGCCATCACTAAAATTTAAAATTGATTTCATATCCATATACATTAATTTGATCCTCACAATAATCCCAAGAGCTAGACAGAGTCCATCGTATTGTTAGTGAACTTCATTCTCAGATGACGAAAGTCAGGCCCAGAAAGGTTATATGGGTTGCCTCTGGTATTGAGGTTTTCAAATGTTGCACGTGGGGCAACAACCCTCCTTCATTGTTCTTCCCATAGAAGACAGTGTCTGTAAATCAGGCTTTCTCTCATTAGCAAAACTTGAACACTTGTAACATGCTAACATCACCACCATTTCTCTCAGCCCCACCGGGACAGATCAGGGTGAGGCTATCTGGGTGGAACTGAGACAAAATGGTGGCGATGGATGTTAGCATGTTATAAGTGTTGCTTTTCTCAACTGGACGTTAGCTAGAAAGTGTCAGCAGGAAAGAGTTCATTTCCTCTACTGGCAAAAGCCCTCTCACATTAATCTGTCAAAATTGTATCCATCCTATGGTGCCAGCCGAAGCCTCTTCTTCCTGGAAGAATATCCCCTTTCCTGCAGGTTCCTCTTCCTCTGTTACAATATTCTTCATAGACTGCCTTGTGCTAGATTTTTTTTCTCCTATCATTGCATCTTAATCAATCTAAAATTAGGCACAGGCCGGGCATGGCGGCTCACGCCTGTAATCCCAGTACTTTGGGAAGCCGAGGCAGGTGCATCACCTGAGATCACAAGTTTGAGACTAGCCTGGCCAACATGGTGAAACCCCATCTCTACTAAAAATACAGAAGTTAGCCAGGCATGGTGACAGACACCCATTAATCCCAGCTACTCAGGAGGCTGAGGCAGGAAAATTGCTTGAACCTGGGAGGCAGAGGTTGCAGTGAGCCAAGATCACGCCACTGCACTCCAGCCTGGGTGACAGAGCAAGACTTCATCTCAAAAAATAAATAAATTAATTAAATAATAATAAAATTAGGCATGCCTGAATTTTATTTTCAGAACTGTCACTTTAACTAGCTGTGTGACACTGGGTTAGTTGTTACATTTTCTAATATAACTTTCCTTGTCTATAAATTAGGGCCCTTCTCTCATAGTGAAGTTTTGAAGCTTAAGACATCTAAATAGTTAAGCAAAATTTGTGATACGTACAAAATGCTCAATAAATGGGAGCTGTTATTATTTTTGGCCTTTGTATCTCTCTGGAGTTTCATTCAGATATTCATCTTCCTATAAATCTAGAACAGTAATTGGATATAGAATTTTATAACAATAAATATATATGTATATCTAATCTCCAGCTCTTCAATTTTTACTAGACAAAGTAGATTCAGCTCTAAGAAGATGTATCTGGATAAAATACAACATTATAATCGTGCTAGAGAGGAACACATCTTGATTCTGTAACTCCAAGTATTATGAATATGCTTTAGAAATAATTTTTGTATGCAGTTAATTCTTGATTGGGTCACAGAGAAGGAAACTAAAGAATCGATAATGTGAGAAACTTTAGATGTGCACGGTCTACCTAGCTGTGCATAGGGAATGATGGAGAAATGCTGTGGAGACCACCTTGCACATGGATGGCCAAGATAAAACAGTGGTACTAGTCATGCACAATCAACAGACATATTTAATGCTCCATGATTGAAAAACCAGATAATCGCAGAAAATGAACTGATTTTTTTAAAGAGAGGAATTAATATTGAGTAAAATACACCCATTTTAGTGTACAGTTCTATGAGTTTTGGAACACAGTCAGTGTGTCACCACTGTAGTTGGATAGCTAACACAATCAAGACATAGGATATTTACTGTTGTGTGCCAGTGAACCTGAAATCAGGCAGCTTTAAATTTAAGTCTGCAATTTTCCACTCTCATTAGGTGCTTGTCATTGAATGTTTTCCTGATCCCCAAAATATACCCTCATGGCTACTTTCTGTCAATCTATACTCTTGCTCCCATTTTCTAGTAACACTTACCTGTTTCCTCTCTCTCTAGTATTTTTCTTTCCCAGAGGTCATACAAATGTAATCATATAGTGTGTAGCCTTTTTCTCTGATTTCTCTCATTTATAACTATTGAGATTCTGCCATGTGGCACGTGTATCAGTAGTTAATTCCTTTTCATTCCTGAGTAGGATTCTTTTGCATGGATGGTCTGGTTTGTTTATCCACTCACCAGTTGAAGGACATTTGAATTGCTTATAGTTTTTACTAATTATGAATAAAACCACTACAGTCATTTGTTTAGGTTTTTGTTAAGAACATGTTTTCGTTTCTTTTTGGTAAATAGGAGTGGGATTTCTTGGTCATATGGTAAATAACTGTTTTGAACTATGTCTTGGAGAAATTGTTTAAAAAAATGACTGAAGATGTCTCATACTGATGTTTTAATTGAATAATTCTAGATTTGCAAATAATATTAAGCATCTTGTGAGATTCTCCTAAATAGTCATCGTTATGAGCTTATTGAGTATTGCACAATTACTGTATTAAGAATTTGTATTGTAATATTAAGTGGTCCTTTAGAGTGTATCACCCTATGGGTGATATTTTCCTGGATGGAGTCAGATAACTATTTTTGAATTCTTATCTTCTGTTTTTTAGATTTTTTTTTTCCCCTACAGCCTTTCCACTCTGTCCTTACCACTTGCCTTCAGTTTGCCCTCTGGCTACTTCTTGCTATGCTCCCCTCCTCTTATTTGCTAATTATTTGTATCATAGTAAATAAGATTAACTTGTTGAATTGTTTGTTACTTAAGACAGATGAGTTCTGAATGAGCCCTGTCTCTTCAGCCATTCTCTTGAGATAAAGTGTGTCCTTCCTTTATTCTAGGTACTTTATAAAATCTACCTTTATAAAAACCAATCCCTTTTTTGGCAGGCTCTTTGTTATCTTCCAGAAACGTGATATTCTTAGTAACTTTTGGTGGTGCTGTCTTAGTAATAACAGGTATTCACATCCCAGTCTTTCCCTCTCCTCCGCTCCAGCACTGAACACCTGTCTTTCACTAAGTCGCTTCAGACTTACTTCTTCCACCTCTTCAAAAATGTATCTTGATGACTCCACTTGATCTACATTTCTCTCACATGGCTCAGAAAATTCGTTTATTGCTTTATTGCATACTCATTTGTTTCATAGTAACTTCAGGCTTCTGTTGGCAAATAAATTGTCAAGAACTTGTGCTTTCCCTTCTAAATGCTTTTCTTCATACTAGACATACTATTGCCAAACCAATAAATATTTATCGGTGTATTGCTCGATTAGCTGGTATAAAGCAACATAAATAAGAGTATTATTATCTTACTGAATTTGTATACTTTATGTTACTGATTCTATCACAGGATGTACTATTTTTAAAAAGCCAATTCTACAGGACTGTTGCTATCAAGAGGGGCATTGAGAAAAGCCCCAGCTGAATCCAAATGGAACAGAAACCTACACTGCATTCAGCTGCATTCCCTCCCCTTTTCACTGCAATTCACCTAAAAGGAAAAAAAAAGATTCATTTCTCTAATTAATGCATCTAAGAAAAAAAGGGGGGGAGCAGATGAAATTAAGGAGAAAAAGGCTAAAGATGGAAATGATATATAGTTGCAAGTAGGGAAGGAAAAACTAAACCTTAGTAATTTAATTTACAAATCATCCCCTGAAATTTGATATATATTTGATATATGAATTATCTCTACACCCTCTCCATTACAAATATAGAAAAGCAAAAGGCAACTAATAATGAAAATAAGTTGGGTGAGGTGACAGCTTTGTCATTTTTTTAATTGGATTCGCTCTCTCCTTCCCTTCTGAAATGACGCACTCAAGACTCTGCCTCCACAGCTGTCAGTTTAGTTCCCTCAGACATTATTAAACCCTGCAGCGAAGCTTCCATTGGAATAAATCTACCAAAAGTGGCTGTTCATATGTTTCTCTGTACATTTCTAAATATAATTGAAAACCATTTCAGTATGATATTTCAGTTAATTTTTTTTAATGGAAGCAAAATCTTGGATTTGCAGAGTGGTGATAATGCCCTGCAGATTATGGGACCATCAGAGCTAGTCCAAGAGCTCTGAGTACAGGGAGTCAGTGGAGGAAAGAGTTAACTAACTCACACCTCCAGTTCTGAGAACTGTTTTGCTGTGTTGTGCCTATGGTACTTTGTCCCCTTAGCCAATCATACAGGTTCCTAAAGTGCTTTAAAAGGCAATGCATTCCAGCTGCCTGTTTATTTGCTGTCAGACAAGCAAGTATCCCCATTTTATAAGTGGAATTGCTGAGGCCTACGGTGAACTTCCAAGACCCCATAGTGAATAAAGGAAAAATAGGTCAATGAGCAGGTCTTTATTTACCAGTGCTGTTTTCACTGTAGAACCCCACGTCAGCAGAGATAAGCTCAATTCTGTTGTCCATCTGTCCATTCCCAGTATAATCTATGGAGTTAGTTTTGTGCTCTCAAAGGATATTCAGGAGACCATCAGTATATACATGGAGATGTGCTATATTAATAGCCATCTCTATGCTACAAGACTAAAAAATTCCTTCTGTCAGTATTCAAAAACAGTGATGGAGTCTTAATGGAGTAATACATGTTTATGTATATAAAATTAAACATTCATGGTTTAATTAAAATTTTTGTGAATTATCTTGATTTTTCTCTTAGTGAAAAATATAGGGTGTTTGTATTATACAAGAAAGAGTAGATCAAATCCTGCCAGTACTTACACTGAAAATTCTATAATCTCACAGAAATTCAGTAAAGAATAATAATAAAGGGAAACAACAAATATATAGTTCATATAAACTTTTCTATACCCCTTAATATTGATAGAATTCCATATAGGAACATTATTTTCATGTTGTATCTATTAAAAAAAAGCACAAACTGAAAATAAAAGATGGTTAAATAACAAAAGGAAAATATTTTTAAATATCAAATTTTCAGTGAGTTCCAAATAATGGAATTATTTATTACATTCTCAAAGGTCCTAAATTCCTCTGCATCCTTGCAGCGAATGATTGGCAAATTGCTTTGATTGTTCATATAATACTAGTGTGCATTTAGAATAACAGATACCCTCAGTCATTCAAAGGAATCTTTTGAAAGTTACGAAGTGTTAAAAAAATAGTGTTTAACATACTAATAATAGTGTTTAAGATACTAATACATACTGTGAGCAGCAAAAATAGGTACCCTGTTACTCTCTGATACCTTCTAATTATACTTGAAAAATAATAACACAAAAACACACAAAGACCTCTGAAGTTCTCCCTGGTCTCTAAGGTGTCCCTGCCTGGCTGTGTCCCTCTGGTCTGATCACGTAGTATTCTTCTCCCTGTATCACACTGACTTTCTTGCTGTCTAGTTGTTTACACTATTCAACCTGCTTGCCAGCTCAAGCCTCCTACATTAGCTGTTTCCTCTCCTTGGGATGTTCTCCTAGCAGATTTCGTGTTGCTTCCTTATTCATATCATCTATTCCTCCCCTAACCAATCTGGCTAAAATAGCCCCAGCTTCCCACTCTCTCTTTCTTTGCAATGAGCTTTACTCCTCATGTTCCCCATCTGGAATGTGAGCTCTTTGAAGGCAAGGACTGTGTTGTTCATTATGATGGCCTCCAAACCTAGAAAACAGCTGCCTGAGTTACTAGTATGATAAATGATACAGGAAGAAACTATACATAGCATATATTTACATGAATATGTGTGTGTGTGCACGTGCATGCATGTGTGTGTGTATTGGTGCACAGACTCATGTATGGACTTTTAGGAAAAAATTAAGGGCATATCTGCGTATATTACTAATTATTTAGCATATTATTATATTAGGCTACATTTGTGATTGGTTCTATATAAGACAGCTCTTATTTTACCTCACCAAAATTTTTCCAGCTGTGAATAATAGAAGCAGAAGAGAATATACATTGTTAAAAATGATAAGTGCACCTGTAGTCCCAGCTACTTGAGAGGCTGGAGTGAGAAGACTGCTTGAGCCAAGGAGTTGGAGGACAGCCTGGGCAACACAGCAAGACCCCATCTCTAAAATACAGACTGGGGTTGATGGGTCATGCATGTAATTCCAGCACTTTGGGAGGTCAAGGAGGGAGGATCGCTTGAGACCAGGAGTTCAAGACCAGCCTAGGCAACATAGTGAGACACTGTCTCTACCAAAAAAAAAAAAAAAAAAATTAAATTAGCTGGGCATCCCAGCTACACAGGAGGCTAATGTGAGAGGATCACTTGAGCCCAGGAATTGAAGGCTACAGTGAGCTATGATAACTAACTACTGCACTCCAGCCTGAGCAACAGAGCAAACCCTGTTTCAAAAAAAAACAAAAAAAAAAACAAACAATCAAAAAAACAGTAGGATCCTTCAACACTTTGAAAGTCTTGAAGTCTTCAAAGATAATTCAGCCTCTTTCTCTCTACCCCTGTACCACTACTGCTGAGAGCTTTACATTACCCAGTTTCCCTTTCTTTGCTCTGTGCTCAGTTATCCACCAATTGACCTGCTTAGCATCTTAATCTTACTAGTTTACTCTACTATTTAGCATCATGAAAGCAACTTATTATGAGCAGTGCTTAAGAGGCCAGGTTTCTGAAACAGACTGTTTGGGTTTGAATTCTGACTATACCGTTCACTAGATATATTGTCTTAGTTAGGTAAGTCACATCACTGTGCCTCACTTAGTTCATCTGTAAAACAGTGAGAATGATACCTGTCTTTTGCTGTGATAATTAAATAAAATAATTTATGTAACTAGTTATATTACATATATTATGTATCTATATATATATATGTGTATTACATATTCATATACAGAACAGTGTAATTATACCTATTTTTTGCAAGATCTCCAAAACACTGATTTGTAGAGTTACTTAGAATAAAGAAAACTTGAGTGCTAACTTACATTAAACAAATGACATTTGGCCAAAGTAATTTAGCAATTTCTTTATTAGTTAAATATTGATTGAAAAAGAAAACAAACTGGGCATATTTTTCACTGATAATCACAGAGTTCTCCTTCACTATTAATTAATAATTTTAATATTATCTTTTGAAACATACAATTTTGAAAGTTAAATTGACGCAAAGAGCGTAATAAATTCATTTGAAGTCCATTTGGAAAGATTTCTGTATTTTTATGTCTCACATTAGCAGTGCCATTCCTTCCTTTTGTTAAGCTGGATAATGAGGACATAGCCATATTTGTTCAGGAATGAATAGAAACGTGACATAAAAGCAGAGATCTGGTGGCCTGACATTGAAATTGTCCTCGTATATCAATTTTTTTTTTACCAGTTTTTAAGATAGCCTTGAATTTAAGCAGCCTCCATGAAGGAATGCTTTTATATGGTCAAAACCAATTTAGAAATTAGAAATTCTAAATTCCAGTAGTACATAGACTCTATTTCCAATTACCTGTCTAGTTTTGTTTTGTTTTTCTCCTTTTTAAAATCGAGTATGGCTCATATTTAATATTTGTGAAGTCCCTTCTGATTCTTCAAATGAGCGATTCTACATAAATGTTGAAGTAGCATTGTTAATTCCCAAGAATAAAAATTACCTAATGTTTGTAAAGGACATTGAAGGTGAAAATTGTGATGTAAGTACTAAGTGTTAAGTATTATTTATTAAAGAAAAGCATGTAGAGCCGTGTTTGCTGATAAGTACTTTTTAAATTGCACTGAGTTTCTTTCAAGTTCACTGATGCATGGCCAAATGTTATTCAACCACTCTAGGACTCTTCCCTCCTTTTGGGGGTTTATTGCTTTTTTTTTAGTGTCAGGTCTTAGGAATCTTAATTTTCTCTTACTAATTATCACCATTTCTGCCGTCTAAAACCTAGAATGCCTTAAAACTATAGGCAAGTGAAATTAGCTATATGTACACTATTTTTTGAGTGCAAAGAAATAAGTAGAGTCTTTTACTCATACTTTAATTAAAAGTCATACCAATATTTGAAATAAAGATGAAAGTGCTGAATAACTGGAGAGAGCCTAACATCCTCTGTGAATGGTAAATGATCCCACTAAACTGCTGTTAATGGGAGTTGGAACCAGGTTGAAAAAACTGGTCTGTTTTGTTTGGATTTCTCACATTTAGAGAGCAAAATATTTCTTAAGGTGTGACTAAATTCACCTTGGAAAATGTATTTTCCACATTTGTTCCCTTCTCGAATACGAGCACCTAGAGAAACAAACAGAACAAAGGCAGCAAACACAGGTAAGCAACCTCCTAGTGAATATAATCTAGTGTCTCCCTTTCTCCATTGTGTGTACTTCTGGCTTTCCTATCCATGCAGAACAATAGCCTCTCTGTGATTTTATAATCTCTGCAGGAAAACCAACAAAGGTATCTGAGGGTCGCTGTATTGCCAAATGGAGAACACAGAGGCAGAACTTCCAATGGAAAGCAGAAGCAGCGACAGGTGGCCAATTTTGGTCACAAAATACAGGAGAGAAATGTCTACTAGCATATAAGGGCAAATAAACAAACAGCATGATTGAGTAGGTCAGCTCTTAGCTTGTCCTCTCTTCTTGTATTCTCTCTTTTATTCTCTCCTTTTCTAATATTTCAACTTCTAGGAAGGAGTTGGTGACGGAGTAGTGCCATGAAATTAGAAGAAAAAGATTGACATTCCATTTCTTAGTGCCTGTGGGGTCAATACACACCCTGACATATGGGTTTTATGTTTCCCACCCAATTAGCCAGTCTAAATGGGAATGTTCATTGTTCTAAGCAAATCCAAGTTGACATCAGCATCTCCCAAATTTATTTGACCTCAGAACACCTTTGTTTCCGGAAACACCATTAACATCCTGTTTCTAGAATACACTTTGGGGAATGATACTTTTTATACAATCAAAAAAGTTGCAATTACATGTTCAGTTTACCACATCAACAAGGAAGTATGTGACATGTTTTTGGAAGGTTTCCTTCAAATAAAATGTTTTGTTTCCAGAGGTGTTTCTCTTTTATCAGTCAAAAGCATATCTGTGACCCTAACCATATCCAATAACAAAGGCGATGCTTGTGCTTTGTGTTAAATAAACTTTCCCTTAAAACATAAGAAGGAGAAGAGGAAACAAAGAAAACAAAACCTCACATAACACTCTTCTTTTTGCTGAATGATTCAGATTTTTCCTTGAGTTTACAGTTCAAGCAGCCTCTGAACCCTTCTTCACATCATCCATGCCAGCCATGCTTATAAATCTTTTACATTCTAGAAGCTTGAGATGTTTTATTATTTATCTGTATTTGTTGGGGCTCGCCTTGATAAAGCAGATTGTTTATAATGGAACTGCTTATTCTAAGGGCCTGTAAAAGAAAACTATGCTGAATGTGGCCTGTGAACTTGGATATGCACCAGGGTATAATTTTTCCTGCTACATGATGGGGTAGAAAGAGACTGAAATCACTGAGAGAGTTTGGGGAGATTTAAGAATTGAAAACAAAGCTACCTTGTATCATCTTGACTTGGGGAGAAGGAAAGACACTTAGCGTTTAGGGAAGACCCTGTACTATCTAATAATCCTCAGTTTATTGATGGGTTTCCTCAAAGATTATAAATAACCGGAAAAGGAGAAGGTAGTTACCTAGAGGCTCATTTCAGAAAACTAAATATCTCCAGAAACCAGCAATGCTCTCTGTGACGTTTACAAATAAATAAATCAATAAAATCAGCTGTTTATGAGTCCACACGCAAGCATTTTATATTCTAGTACATTTCAGATAATGTGTGCTTAGATTCCTCAGACGCAGAATGAAAATAAGAATAGAATAGCCCTCCATCATCTGCAGGAACTATGTTCCAAGAACCCCTGTGGTTGCCTGAAAGGATGGATAGTACCAAACCCTGTATATACTGTATGCCTAGCTCTTAAGGATTTTTGAGGGATAACTACATTATTGCTATCACTATGTATCAGCAAAAAGCTGAAAACATTTTTCACAAATCAGATTTTTCTGTTTTGAGTCATATACGTTTGCTTCATACTATACTTTTCATGCATTTTATGTTACTTTAGAATATTTTCAAAAAAAGACGTTCCTACAGTTGAATTATAACATAAGAGGTTATCTGTTCCCGGAAAGTTATCTTGACTCCAAAGCCACCAAAATTTATTCTTCTAATGTGTACTGATAAATATTGATATGTGGTAATTTAGGAACTTTGTTTTAATAGGAGAAGAAGAAATCAGGTTTTTAATTTTGATTTGTATTACTTTGACATGGGCATGGAACTCTGAGTTCAGGTCCAGGGTCCTCACCATCATTCTGAGAAATATCTTATTAAAACCAGAGTGGTCCCTGGCAAAAGCAATAACAACAATGAACAGCGATTTTTTTAGTTATGTCGATTGACTTGTCTATAATTCTGATCTAGTAAAATGGTGTCAATATCTGTAAGTGGAGATCCTGTGAGGCAAAGTGTCTTTTACCATGAGTTTTGTTATGGTGATGGAAAAGAAAATTTATACATATTCTTAATGAATTTGGAAGCATAAATGTGCCAGGTTTACCTGCAGCTCTGCCTTTAACACCCAAATAAACCACAGCTAATTAATCACACTGAAGTTCTCGGATCTGATAAGGATTCTGCCACTCAATTTTATTTCTTTTGATGCTGCAAAAACAATTTAGCAAATTGTTTTGCTAACTTATTCTCTTAGTAGAGCTTTTCCTTTACTTACAGAATCATGTGCCATCACATGAGACCTTATCATTGATGTTGTATCAGCATCAATGGCAGACCTTCATTTCAATACTAGTGCCCAGCAAATTCAACTTACAAATTTGCAATGTTGCAGGAAAGCTAATTACAGTTGTAGTAGGTACCTACAAAATATGGATGATCTACGGTAGTCAAAATTCTTCTGTGGTTTATTTTATAGTTTCTTATTTTATCAAGCCTATGCATGAAAGAAGGACTATCTCCTTTATTTCCTAAAGATTATTTAGCATCTCTTATAAAATTTTATATTTTTCCCAAGTGCTGCAAGTTCCTTTTACAGTATGCCACAGAAATAAAGAAAATCTTTTATTTTTTCCTTTATAGGATACTGTGATTTGTAGATGTTCAGTAAATGAAACTATTGGTCCTAATAATTTAAAATCTTGTATACTTTTTGAATCCTTGAGAATTTTAGAGTGTAGAAAAAGAACTATAATAGCATAAAACCAGAAATTCAACATTCAGAACTATCAAAATATGAATTTTTGGTAATATTTTAAATAAAATATATTTAATATATTAGAATTGACATGATATGCTAATGTAAATCTCACAATTAGAACAGCCTAATTGATTCACATCAACGGTAGATATATATTTGATGTTCAGCTATGCTTTTATTCACTTTGAAATGGTTTCCGTTTTGCTTAATTGGTTTTGATTTGTTCCGTCAGATTTTTTTCCCTTCATTTCCTTAGTGAGAAAGTTGCAGACCTGCTGTTTTGCATATCTCTGTTTTTTTTTTCAAGAAAGAAGAAGGCAAGCAAAAAATCTATGTTCGATTAAAAGCAGTTTCTTCTGAGTTTATAAGCACTCAAAAAATGTTTCCTGCCTTCATTGAAGCATTATGAAAATCCCATAGTACATCTGTCATAGAAATTAAATGCTAGAAAATTCCATTAAAGATCATTATTTCTAAGATTATCATATTGGCTGTGTTCTAGAAAAATAAAGCATAATATCATGGGGACATCTTTCCCACACTCCTTCTCAATTGTTTTATTAGCTTATTCTGTATTTCTATTGGTTATAGATCAATTAGCATTATTCTTATATATATATATATATCTATATATATATATATATGTAAGTAAAATATTCTGATATCTCACCAGCTTGAACATGTTTATTTTTCTCTGAGTTACTTCCAGAGTTAATTAAGAGAAACAACCTGGGGCCTTTTGTTGAGTGACCAGTCTTTACATTTTTAGCAAGATGACTGCCTCAAAAAAAATACCCAAACAAGGATTAGACCATCCATCCACAGCAATTTCTGTAATTAGCTGTATACCTGCACAGCTCACAGTGTTATATTTGGACAATCCCTCTGGTTACAATTTGCCTTTAAGTTAGTAATTTTGAGTTTTGTTTTCACTCTTTTTCCTATGGAGGAATCTTTTCTAGCTTCAAAAATATTTTAGAGTTCACCGCCAAGAAAATAATTCATGGAGTTTTTTGAAGATATTCTATATTATTTAATAGAGGGATACGCTCTCCATTTCAGAAAAGTATACCATGGGTTATTATTTTTCATCTAGCTGTTAATGATTGAGCCCATGAATTTTCTCTGTATTTTTTTTCCATCAGAGAAATTATAATTTCTTATCTCTCCATTTATTGCCAACCCTGAAAATGGGTAATGTGGAGATTAATGAAATAAAAATTATTTTAATATAAATTTGCAACTCTATTATAGAATACTCTTAAATTGTGGAGAAGGGCTGCATAAAAATCACACAAATAACAATGGGAAATTGTGCAATCAGTTCTGCTATATATGGTGTTCCTCAGTGTGCAAAATTGTGAAATAAAAATCACAAGGATTTGTGGGGAAAATAGGACTGGAGCATAACACTCAAAATTTGAATTAGATACACATAAGCAAAGACGGAAACCTAACAAAACTGATAGAATATTTCTACACATGCAAATGGTTAAGAAATATATAAATGCCACAATAAATATGGACTTCACCTTGAAAGAGACCTAAGTTTGCTTGTGGAAGAGGATGTTGGAAAAGTTGCAGCTTGGGAGTTATTGTGAAGAGGTGGAAGGAGGGTTATCTGAAATCTGACAAAATCGATACCAGATGTGAATGGGTGTGGTCCCTCACACACCTGGCAAACAAAGATAGCTGGTAGATGTTTGAGGGGTTGTGTGTATGTGTATGTATTTTGTATATTTCTATGTAGGTCAGTTCATTAGATACAGTTTCTATGATCATGCATTGTTCCTTACAAGGAAAGTGATGAATAATTAGATGGGAAATTTGTGTCATGCTCAAATTTTTGCCTGTTGGTCATTCATGTTTTTAAAATAAGAGTTATAAGGGAAGACTAAACATCTGAGAGATAGGCACACTAACTTTCTAATAGAAGGTGGTCAACCTAGCTATGGTAAAAAAGAAAGAGGTGGCTATTTAATAATGTCACTAACGTCAACATAATTAAATGGCA
Source organism: Cacajao melanocephalus (assembly GCA_963573385.1). NCBI lineage: Eukaryota > Metazoa > Chordata > Mammalia > Primates > Pitheciidae > Cacajao > Cacajao melanocephalus. Next base: position 51,749 of record CAUYLG010013635.1, read on the forward strand.
ACATTTTGATTTTTCTGTCTACTGTTTGAAAAAGTGAACGTCAACCACCCTGTCCAACTTGATTTGTTCATTCACACTGGGTTTTGCATTGAGAAGTAACATCTTCCTTGAAAGGGATATCAGAATTGGGAGGGCCACTCAGTAGTCATGCAACATTTCAAAACCTTTTACTTGTCTGCTTCCTTGTACTCTATCTCTGGAATTTGTGATTACCAACCAGTCAGTACAAGCAACCATGGCACTCTACTCATTTAATCAATGAATATATTTAAAGGATCAAATGAAAGTGTGGGACATGCCAAACTTATCCATTTCCTGGTGTACATTTTTCTGCAAGAGCAAAACTCTTCTGTGATGTGTTGCTGTACCCTGAGAGAAGTTAACAAATATTGGTAGGAAATGGGCTTTGACAGACTGCAGTGCCTCTGTGGCCCTTGCACTGCTGTGCTTTCATATTCAGGAGCTAGACTCCAGTGTACAGAGTAGAAAAATAATAAGTTCTTTGAGCTGAAACTTCATAGTCACTGTGGGATATTCAAGAAGGAGACCAATGGGGAGAAAAATAATATAGTCATGGCTTTGAACTTTTCCTAGATTTTACTTGCCAGAAACCAAGTGAGAGTCACTCTGACACCTTATTATTACTAGCTCTTTCTCCATGTAGGGAAAAGTGCTCCACAGTCCATGTTGATAAAAGTGAAAGGGAGTTCACACATGAGAGAGAGAAGGTGGTCTGAATTTAGTGAGTAAGTATAGTAAAGCTAAGATCTATTCCAAGCCTCAGCTTGGAGGCCACTTTCAATGACAAGTCAGTCTTTTCCTTCCACTCGGATTCAAGTAAGGTGCTCTTCTTGCATTTCCAGAGCACTTTTCAGCCTATATCTTATTAATCTGTTTCATTGTCTGGTACAGAATAGGTGCTTAGTAAACATGTACGAATGAATGCATAAGCATTGGATCTCAGACCTTACTGTGTAGAGGAAGAGATAAAAGATAAATTTATGAATTGATTATGAGATAATGTGATGCATTATTGTAGAATGAACAAGTAATGTCCATGAAAGAAGAGATCAAAGAGGGCTATAATTCATTCAGTCAACTGCTGTCTGCTATATGCATTCTGTTTCCCTATGTTAGATGAACTAATGGATTAGAAATATGTAGTCCCTATAATCACGGAACGTATAGACTAACAAAGCACACACACATTACATAAAGAAAACATGAACATGTATAATTCAAATTCTGACAATAATTTTAGAGCATAACTGGGAAGACATAATCTATATAGGAAGGCAGGGAAGGCATTTTTAAGGAGGTGATATTTAAAAGTGATGATCGAAGATGAGGGACAAAAGAATTAACTTGTGCCCAGTCTGTGAAGGCATCAGGAGCTCAGCTTGTGTGAGAAAAAGAGAGAAGGCTGAAAATGAGTGAGCTGGGTCGCCATGCTGTGCTCGCGATGTGAGTAGAGAAACAGGCTGGAGCCAGATCATACTTGCTGTAAGGTTTGGATTTTAACTGAGATGAGTTTGCATGCATTTGTCAAAGCACAGTGAGTGTAAACTTAGTATTTGTGAATTCTATCTTGTATAAATATTATATGAAAATATCTAAATGAATATTGAACTCTGGTTAATGATGTACATGTTTAAATATTTATGGAGATGGGTCCTGGGTTTGTAATTTACATTGAAACGCACCAAAAAGATAAAATTGATAGAGGAGTGGATAAATATAGAAGTATGATAAAACTAGTAAAGTAAGTTACTAATAAATCTATGTGGTAAATATACAGATATTCATTGCAGAATTTATTCAACTTTGCTGTATGTTTGAAAATATGCATAATAGTGTTGGAAGAAAAATTCTCAAAAATAAAAATAAGAAAATACATAATAATCATACAAAATCCCACAACCCAAAAAGAAGGATTATTTTAGCATATTATCATTTGATTCTTGTTCTGTGAATTTTTATTTTTATGGAATTGATAGCTGCATTTTAAAATAATAAGCAAAACTCATCACTTTAAAGAAATCATTTTAAATTATTTGCATCATTTTACGTTACTTAAACTGTCAAATCTTTAACGAGGTATTTCTTTGACAAACTATGAAGATGAATCTCTTAGACTAGAACTCATCAATCCTCAACTGTCCACCTAGTACCTGTCACTGTGGCAGAAAGAAAGCGAACACGCTGGAGTCTATTAGTGTAATCAGTTCTCAGCAGAAGATTCTACTTATAAGGTTTTTTAAGATTTGTGGTTGTCTTAACTGACATAAAAGAAAGAACAATTGCTTCTTTGAAAGTAACTAAGGGTACCCAAGAGTCTCAGTGTATTCAGTAGTTTAGCTTCTAACTTGTTTCTATAAAAATGTAAGTAGCATAGTGTGAAGGCTGTGGAGCAGATTGCTCTCTTCCTTGATGAGTTGCTACCTACCATGAGCATTTAGCTGATAAATTAGTGCATCACACGATGTTAGAAGCCTTGTGATTAATCTCCCCATGTTTTCAATGAAAACATTTCCCTTTTATTGATGTTTGTTCTTATTGACCCTTTGAGGTCAGAAGACAGAGTTTCTTTATTAAATCAGTAAATCAGGGGTATTTAATTGGCTCTAGAAACTTCTGAGTGGTTTTGGCCTACTCCAGTCCCAAACAGGGTTCTGACCGACCACTGTGAATTCTGCTTTTCCAAGAAGGTAGGGGGTGAGAGATTATAACAGGCTCTGTGTAAATTGTCAGTTGCTCATTGCCTTCAAAGCACTGGTTTTCTTGGTGTAGGCAGAATGCCAAAATCAATGTTTTTGACTCACATGAAGAAATAGTTTAGCATTTAGAAAACTATGTGATTATCCCTCCCTTTCTGACAGGCCATCAGACATTTAAAATATAAAGTATGTCTTAGGTTTTTACAGAGGAACTCATTTTTATTCTTCATGTTACATCAAAAATAATTACATGAGTGTTGGCCTTAGCAACTGTGCTAAGATCAATGATACTGCAGGAATGATGAAAGTAGACTTTTATAATGAGAGCAAATGGCCCAGAGTCTGTGAGAAATTGCTGAGGATACTTTTATGATAGCACCATTGCTAATTAAAATCTGAGAATCAACACCAAGATTGCTCAGGAAACACAAATACTGATTGCAGAACCAAGCTTGAGGGTCATTCCAATTTCTAAACTATCTTCACTGGAATTTAATTTTTGAAAAAATGTCTCCAGCGTGGCATAACCTCACTTATATTCATTTCCTTTTACATCTCTTACATTTGGTTCCCTAGGCTTTCTGTTCTTGTGCTTGAGATCATTATTACTTGATATGGGGCAGTGACAAATGAGGGAAGCAATTTGTTCAGAAATCATGCCTGTGGCAAGTATTTCTAGACTGGAGGATGTAGCCACATTTATCATCATCATTATCACTAAAAAGCGATAGGTCAGGAATGTCTTAAGTCCCCTGTGTTTCAGCATTGTCTATTAAATTGGGGTTAATTAAAATGTCTCTTCTAAAAGTACTTCTCTTGAACACACACACATACTTTAACTCTGGTCTTTTTTAGCAGAGCCATTACTCTGTTTCTTGTAGGGAGGAATGGAATGATATGTGTAGGGCATGATTGCATTTTTTAGACTTGAAAAGGAAAACCACCCAGATAATTGTGGCTTTCAGACATGTCACTGGTTTTACCCCCATGTAAAAGGTATAGTCCACTTTTTAAATATCTTTCTTTTTTTAGTGTTTACCCTTTATGGTATTGATATTTTAAGAAAGGAAAAGTAACTTCAATCTGTGTTTTTATCCTTCCAAAGAATGTATCTCCCGCTCTAGTGTTTCGGAAGTTAGGACACATAGGTATTAGCTGGGAAGATTATTTAAAGTACAGATTTCTCAGCTCCATTTCCAGAGATTTGAATTCAGTTAGACCAAGATGAAACCTGGAAATCTGAGGTTTAACAGGCTTTTGAGATGATTCTGGTGCCTGTGGTACTTGGATACATTTTTAAGAACTCTACTTTCTACCATCACTATAGAGTGTTATGGGGGTGAGTGTAAGGGGTGCTAGGAAACTGAACAGGAAGGGAACCTAAATTAAAAGGTGGTAGCAGGGAGATTTGAGCTGCGAGCTGAAGGTTGTTTGGGATTTACCTAAAGGCAGTTGGAAGTGCATGGGGTGTGAGAGAGTGAAGACATTTTTAAACTCAAGTTTACTTGAGTAAAAAGACATAGGGGCTAGAGAGAAAATGGTCCCTGTAGGGTCCGCAAGTATATAAATCTGGATGAAAAATGACGTGCGACCGGGCGCGGTGGCTCACGCCTGTAACCCCAGCACTTTGGGAGGCCGAGGCGGGCGGATCACCAGGTCAAGAGATTGAGACCATCCTGGCCAATATGGTGAAACCCTGTCTCTATTAAAAAATAAAAAAATTAGCTGGGCGTGGTGGCGCGCGCCTGCAGTCCCAGCTACTCAAGAGGCTGAGGCAGGAGAATTGCTTGAACCTGGGAGGTGGAGGTTGCAGTGAGCCGAGACTGCGCCACTGCACTCCAGCCTGGCGCCTGGCGACAGAGCGAGACTCTGTCTCAAAAAAAAAAAAAGAAAAGAAAGGAAAAGAAAAATGATGTGCAAGTGGCTAAGGAGGTAGGATGTAAAGATAAGTTTGAAGAAGTGAGTGGAGACCAGGCTGGGAAGTCCTCGTAGCCATGTTCAGGATTTAAGAAAACATCCTGCCAAAAACCACTAGCCCTTCTGTAAACTGTGGACCTCACCACGATTCATGGGCTGTTTCATGTTCTTAGGCTGCATATAGGCTCGGGTCTATCATCATCATCAAAAGAAAACTGCTTTCAAAGTAATTTTAATTTCCACTGCACCTTCCAAGGGTGAGACCCTACAGAAAAAACAGGTCATGAAGTTACATGCAAAAGGAATGGCTTGGTGAATATATTTTATTTGAAGATAATTGGTACCTAATAATTCTAACAGCTTACTTCATTGACTTTGAACCATAAATATTAGGAAGAGAACAGTAGAACTGTGGTAAGACAATGTCATGTGACAGACTAAAAGGAAAAAGATGGTCCAAGATTCCACCATTTGGGTTTTGTGGCAGGTATTTTTAAGTGCATTTCTTTTCTTAAAGGTAATTGAAGGTAAACCAGGCATTTTTATCATTTATTTTGGGTACATTTAATTATGACATTTAAATAAATAATTATCTTCATTCCATTCTACAAAATAATGTTCGAATATATGTTAAATTTCAGACTGCAGATGATTTTAAAGGCTTTTTTAAGTTCACAGCAAATTTGAGAGCGGGGTACAGAGCTATCCCATAGATGGCACTCCCTCCCACAAATGCATAGTCTCTCCCATTGTTAACATCCTGTACCAGAGTGGTACATTTGTTACAGCTGATGAACCTATGTTCACACATCATTATCTTCCAGAGTCTACGGTTTACATTAGGGTTCACTCTTGGTGTTGTACATTCTGCGGGTTTTCGCCAATGTAAAAAATGACATGTATCCATCATTACAGTATCATACAGAGTATTTTCCTTGCCCTAAAGTTCCTCTGTCTTCCACCAGTTCATCGCTCCCTCCCCACTAACTCCTAGCAACCACTGATCTTTTTACTGTCTCCATAGTTGGGCCTTTTCTAGAATGGCATAGAATTGGAATCATACAGTACATAGCCTCTTCACATCGGCTTCTTTTACTTAGTAATATGCATGTAAGTTTCCTCCATGTCTTTGCAAGGCCTGATATCTCATTTGCTCTGAGTTTTTCAATGTTATTTCTACTTGTTTTCTCTTCCTGGTTAAGGGTATGTGTGTATTTCAGTGTGTACTGATGTGTCAATAACTGCCGGTCAAGAAATGGCAAGAAAATATGTTAGAAATGTAAGAAAACTGATAACTTGGGCTTAAATTTGATGTGTTGACTCCACTGTTGTGAATGAGGCTTCTTTGGCCCCAGTGTGATTCATGTCAGTATACAAACACCTCAAAATGGAAAGCTTACAGCCTGCCAGGAAGAAATTTTTTCTTCTTCTTTTTTTTCTCCATTTAACTTTGAAAGTGGGAGGATTTGATTTTTTGATTGCCAAATAGCTGTCAACTTAAAACAACTAGATTTTATTTTCTTATATTTAATTTCTTGATCTGGATCAAGATCTCAGCAAGAAAACAACTACCACTGTAAACAGCTACTGGGGCAAGAAAAAGTGTACTTAATATAGTACAGACACAATCTGTGGTCTGTATGATTGGATGGTAAAATTCCAGTTTGTTGGTAGTGTCTTTTTTTTTTTTTTTAAAGAATCAGTAAGTATTAGTTAAAAGGAAGATGTAAATGCTCCTGCAAGTAAAAATCAAATCCTTGAGGTATTTTTAAAAACAGTTTCAGACATGTCATGTAAATGCTACTTTTAAAAGTGCTACGTAATGAACTAGAAGAGGCCTTGATTAGCAAATTTGCCTGCATTTGGTCTACTGAGTAGTGAAAGGCTTGTTTAGGGTGGGTACCGCTTTCTCAAGTTGCCCTCCTTAAACAAACAGAGCAAGAGCAGAAAGCTTTTAGATGTATAACAAGAAACTTACAAGAAGCTGAAAGTCAGCCCATGAAAGAAAGGAGCTGTTTAGTGGGTTTCCAGTTAAGGATCTGGGTGGTGCTGGAAACAGAATGGTAGATAATAGACTCCTAGTGACGGGGCTGTCAGGAGATAGAAAACTGTAGCAGCTTTGTGGGAAAACAGAATTGCTGGGTTTACCCACTTGACCTTTACTCTGAATAGATGGGCTTAAGAAGATCACAAAGGACTTTGCAAAAAAGTAGTCTGCTCAGTTCTTTTGGTGCCTGAAACTCCTTTTTTATTCTGGAGAGTTTTAAGTTTGTTTCTTGGTATTCGTAAAGGGATTCTGTGAAATCCCCATTATCATGCTATAGGTATGTGTTTTAAATGAAGGCATTGCTCACTATATGGCCATCACATGCCTTGTGCAGCAGTGAAACTGACTCCTTATGGGAAAGGATTATGGATAGGGACTCCAGCATCTGTACACTCTGCATTATCACTCTTATCAAAGGCATTCATTGAGCCCCCTTCTATGTTTCTGGGTGATTGCATAATCTTATTTAAATAAGAAACGCGATCACCATTTGAAGGCAAAATGTGCATCAAATGCATATATACTGCTATGTAGATGAAAGGCTTACAGATTAATTGGCAGCATTTTCACAAAATAGAGTTTGACAGTAGCAGTTCATGTGAAAAAGATCTGGGAGATTTTAGTTAAGTACAAGTTGAATATGTGCCAAGGTTACAATGTGGTGGCTAGCAACCCAATTTAATCTTATAATAGTTGCATGTATAGAATTACAATTTTCCAGACACTGATTGCACATTTAAAAAGTCGTGTCCAGTTATGAACATCACACTCCTGGATAAAATTGGCAAGTTTGAGAATATTCAGAAAGGACTGCAAACTCTGGGAAAAAAAAAAAAAAACCTAAGCCCTTTAAAGGAACGGATCATAGTTAACATAGAGATGAAAATCTGGTGTTTTGGATAGAAGATACGTGGTAGTCATGATAACAAATTTCAAATACTTGAAGGCCTATTATATAGAAAAATACCATTTGTGAGTTTCCAGAAAATTTATAGTTCTTCAAACCACGCATAAGAATAAATAACAGCTGGATTAAAGAGACAGATGTGGGAAAATATAAAGAAACCATAAAAATAGCAGAAGAAAATAGAAGCAAATACAACTGTACCTCAAAGATGTCATGGTTTGGTTCCAGACCACCACAATAAAGCAGATATCACAATCAAATGAGTCACATGAATTTTTGGGTTTCCCAGTGCATATAAAAGTAATGTTTACACTATCCTGTAGTCTGTTAGGTATACAATAGCATTCTATCTGAAAAACAATGCATATACCTTAATTTAAAAAAAAAAAAAACTTCGTTGCTAAAAAAAAAAAAGGCCAACTATCATCTGGGCCTTTAGCGAGTTATAATCTTTTTGCTGGTGGAGGGTCTTGCCTTGATATTGACGGCTACTACCTAATCAGGGCAGAGGTTGTTGAAGACCGGGTTGACTGTGGCAATGTCTTAAAAACAACAGTGAAGTTTGCCACAACAACTGACTCTTCTTTTCACGGACGATATCTCTGTAGTTTCATAGTATTTTACCCATAGCAGAACGTCTTACAAAATTGGAATCAATCCTCTCGAACTCTGCTGCTGCTTTAGCAACTAAGTCTATGTCATATTCTAAATCCTTTGTTGTCATTCCAACAATATTCACAGCATCGTCACCAGGAATAGGTTCCATCTCAAGAGACTACTTTTCTTGCTCACCCGTAAGAAGCAACTCCTCATCCATTCAAGTTTGACCATGAGATTGCAGCAGTTCAGTCACATCTTCACATTCCACTTTTAATTCTAATTGTCTTGCTAGCTCTACCACATCTGCAATTACTTCCTCCACTGACGTCTTGAACCCCCTCAAAGTCATCCATGAGGATCACTTTTCCTCTCTAGCTATGAAAGTCTGATATGGCATCTTCTTCCAATGTCTGGCTATTTTGTCTACATTAAAAATCCGTTGTTTAGTGTAGCTACCTTCATCAATAATCTTAGCTAGATCTTCTATATAACTTGCTACAGTTTCTACATCAGCAGTTGCTGTTTCACCTTGCACTTTTACATTATGGAGATGGCTTCTTTCCTTGAACCTCATGAACCAATCTCTGCTAGTTTCTTTCCTTTTTTTTGAGACGGTATTTCACTCTGTCACCCAGGCTGGAGTGCAATGGTGCAATCTCAGCTCACTTCAACCTCCCCCTCTCAGGTTCAAGCAATTCTAGTGCTTCAGCCTCCCAAGTAGCTGGAACTACAGGCCCCTGCCACCATGTCCGGCTAATTTTTGTATTTTTGTATTCACCATATTGGCCAGACTGCTCTCGAATTCCTGACCTTGTGATCCGCCCACCTCGGCCTCCCAAAATGCTGGGATTACAGGCGTGAGCCACCGTACCTGGCCAATCTCTGCTAGTTTCTAACTTCTTAGCTTCCTCATTTCTCTCAGCATTCCAATAATCAAAGAGAGTTAGGGTTTTATTTTATATTAGGCTTTTGCTTAAGAGAATGTTGTGACTGGTGCAGTCTTCTATCCAGACCACTCCAACTTTCTCTGTGTCAACAATGAGGCTGTTTCACTTTTGTATCATTCATGTGTTCACTAGAGTAGCACTTTTAATTTGCTTCATGATTTTTTTTTTTTGCATTCACTGCTCGGTTAACTGTTTGGCATCAGAGGCCTAGCTTTCAGCCTCTCTTGAATTTCGACATGCCTTTCTCACCAAGCTTATTTCTAGCTTTTGATTTCAAGTGAGAGATGTGCAAATCTTCCTTTCACTTGAACATTTAGAGGTCATTATAGGGTTATTAATTGGCTTAATTTCAAAATTGTTGTGTCTTAGGGAATGGGGAGGTCTGAAGAGAGAAAGAGAGATGAGAGAGGGGCTCATTGCTGGAGCAATCAGAAAACACATAACATTGGTTGATTGATTTTACTGTCTAACCTGAGTGTGGTTCATGGCACATCAAAACAATTACAATAGCAACCTCAAAGATCACTGATCAAAGATCACCATGGCAGATTTAATTATAACGAAAAACGTTGAAATATTGCAAGAATTAGCAAAATGTTACAGAGAAATATGAAGTGAGCACATGCTCTTGGAAAAATGGCACAGATAAACTTGTCCAGCACAGGATTGCCAGAAACCTTCGATTTGTAAGAAATGTAATATCTGCAAATACACTAAAGAAAAGTGCAGTAAAATCAAGTATGCCTATTTCTAACTTCTTTTGGAGCTGGTATGGCTGATATTGAATGAAAAAAATATAAAAGGAAGTGCTGGTAGTTATGATTAGGAATATCTCAATTATTCTTTGAAGTTATAATAAAAATTTAAAACATGAAGCTAAAGAAATTATTAAAATCACACTTAACAATAGTTAATGGTATGAATAAATGTTCACAATATAATGTTGAATGAAAGATCTCTAGATCAAAGTTAATTTTTAAAGTTGAAATATATGTATTGAAATAACTACTAAGAAATCATTTTTAATCATTTTCTTTGGGTATTCAAATTAAATGCTTTATGATTTAAAAAAGGCATATAAAGTAATGACTATAAAAAAAACAAGTAAGTCAATTATTTAGACTTTCTGAGTAGAAAAAGTTAATAAGATATTTCTAACAATTATACTTTTAACAATGTCTTATGACCTATGGGCTGTCCCCTTCATTGGAAGTATTTGTATAGAAAAATCACTGTAATCTGAGATATTACAGAATAGATTTCCTATGGCAGGAAAGGATCCTAAATTTGATGATCTCAAATGCCTTTTCAACACTGACCTTCGAGGGGGAAAAGGCAATTTACAATTAGAAACATGTTGCAGCTTGGAGTGGAAAAGTGACAAGTGACATTGAAATGCACAATTTCAACTTACTTAGACATTTTTGAAATGAAAAAGAAAATGTAACTCTAGAGACTTACTAAAATGAGCAAGAATACAATGGACTCAAATTCCCTGAAGCCTAGTTCGGTCCTTACCCTTCCGGTAGAGACAGAATAGTTTGCTGGGTAAAAGTGTCTGGGTTTGAATTTCAGTTAGAGCCCCTCTTGTTTCTAGACTTCCCTATGCCTCAGTTTCCTCATCTATAAAAAATCCAAAGGCCTGTTGTATAGAAAAATATCATTTGTAAAAAGTTACCATACTTACAAGGTTGCTGAGAGAATTGAGCACTTTAAAATATATAAAGCAATCAGCCCAGTACCTGAAATATGTGAGGACTCAGTATTTCCTACTCTTCATACACTGTGTCTATATATACAGACATGTATATATGGTAATTTTGGTATTTCAGTTTTGACTTCCATGTGCGTACACACCCACACACACAAACAAACACACACACACTTGGAGTGAGGGGTGGGAATAGGGAGGGATGTGAAAGGTTATTACAGTTTATTTATTTTCATTTTCTCTTAGTACCTTCAGAAGTCACTCATCAGGTTCTTCATTCTTCAATATGATTTACTAAAAATTCCAGGAATCAGAGAGAAAAAATAGAATCCTGTATAGTTTCCCCCATTTAAAAGGTGACACATTTTTACGTGTTAATACTGACCTTTTAATTTAGTATTCAATAATATTTAATTTAGTTTGTAGAAACTGATCAATTTTATTATATAGTTTTTCACGTTCAGACCATCTACATTGGGCCATAAGCATATTTCTATTCATTTTAGAAACAATAATCAGTATACTATATGTTTGTTTCCCTTTTGTTTGTATCCTTAACTTTAGAAGATTAAAAAGGTGTTTGAGAATGTTTACCCCAGTGTTACTATAGCCGTGCTCTTAATCACACCAGTACAAATGCTCAAATGTAGAAGAACTTTTCTCTCATCTATATGGGAATGGGCACAGCTAGAGTCTGCTCTTTTTACAGAAAAAGCCTTAGATGACTTATGCCTCTGGAAATCTACTCTTGATTTTAAGACATTTCTCCTAAGTCTTCTTCAAAATATCTTTTGTTTGTGATTTATCTCCCCAACTTCCAAACAGATTTTAAATATTGAAAGAGAAAAATCTCAAAATGTATTTATTTAATGGTAAAGAATACCATGAGAGCTTTGTCTATCTTTTTGAATGTATTTTATTATGACAGCTTTTTCCGCTCTTGTAGGGATCCATGGATAGAATTCCTCACATGCAATTTCATGACCTGGTAATTCCATGATATTACTTAAATGTTTAAAGTATAACTGCATTGAGAAAGGTGAGCTAAGAGCAGGCAGCTTACTTTCTCCTACTATGCAGAAACAGCCAGGGGGCTAAGCTGCCAGTGAACATGGGTGGAGGTAGTCCCTGTGCATTCTGGGCAGGAGGGCCAAAGCACTGTTGTCTTTAATACCACAGAGATCCAAAATACAATGTCCTCCAACTCCCAGAGAGAAATTGCTGTCAGTCTACTCCCATGATTTTTGGCTCGGGAAATTCTCTCCAGGAAAAGATACAATCGTTTCATATAGCAAGTATCATGGTTGCAATGGGGCTTGTCAAGGGATTTGTCTGCATTAATAAAGGTATTCCCTGGGGTGGTTGGAAAACGTCTCATTGTTGAGCAGAGACCATCGCCACTTTATGTATAATTTAATAATAATGCTGTTCCTGAACTTTCAAAAATCAACAAATTGAAAATTCTGAAATTATGGACTTCTATTAATATTTTTGTATTATATGCGCTATGCTTGTTCCCAGTGGTACTCATGTTTTGGTTTGGTTTTTTTCTGCCTCTGAAAGAGGGAAGACATATAACCACACATGCATGGGCAAACACACATATAAATACAGCAGAATTATCCACTGGCAGTCATATTTGCCAAACTAATTAAAGAGAATAGCGTATTAACATGCACACCATAAAGCAAACTCCATTCTCTCTAGAGCATTCTCTCACTGAGATACAAGGACTTTACCTTTGCACAGTGGGTCTGAACTAATTGCGATGTCTTAAAAAATAAGTCAGTTAAGAAGGGTGAGGCGAGGAATGTTGTTGCAAAATTGTCAGTTTGCAAGAAGACATTCTTTGGAAAAAAAATACAGCCCTCTTCCTTGGAGATCTAATCAGTGGTGGGTATGAGAGGTGGGGGAGTGAACATAGAGGGGGAAAAAAAAAACATGTCTCAAAGAGAAAAAAAGAGCAAGACCCTAATTGAAATAGAAAGCATTCTCATTTTAGAAAATGTTTTCTTAACAGATTGCTCTAGCCCTCTGCCTCAAGGTTTTTGATTAAATTAATGATGGGAACGATAAGCTCCATTAGTGTTGCTGTTTTCAGAGGGAAATTTTCTGCAGCCTCCTCTTTTCCTTCCTTTCCCAAATCTCAGGTATGACAATAGAATTGCTAATTGAGACCACAACACGCCAAGAAGATGAACTTAATATTACTATGCAAATGCAGGCAATCCAGGAAATTAATATTTCATGTGTGCCTACCTAAACAAGTAACGTTTCCATTATGGACTTGGTGTCACTCAGCTGGGAAGCCATTGCTGCAGCTTGTTGTCGTCAGTGAGGTCTTGAACTTCTCTTTTTTGTTTCATATTGCCTGCTGTCTTGGGACCGGTCAGCGCATCTGACATGTTGTGTTCTGTTGGCCCTTGCTGTTACCACAGATCTTTTCCTTGTGCAAATAAATGAAGTTGTTATGATCCACAGGACATTATCAACTTGATTTCCTGTCTTGGTAGTAAAGTATTAGAGAAAAAAAGCAGTTAAGTTTTAGATAATAAAAAGGGAAAAGTATTTCAGTAAAATGAACCATAGAATCCATAATAGAAGATATGATGGGGACTTTTCCATGCAACATAATTAGCAGACTGAGTGCTCTCAAAAACACAGTAAGAAGAGTATTACTTTGAGGGCCTGAAATAGCTAAATTATTCATAAACATTGTTTGCCAAACATGATTATATTTTATAATCTGATAAGATCTACTGTGTTAACAATTACGTGTGTGTGTGTGTGTGTGTGTGTGTGTGTGTGTGTAAAGGAGAGTGTATAGTAGGAGTATGAAGCAATCTTAGTTTTAACATTCTGATTCTTGTTTTGAATCAAATATCAAATAATAAATATCTTCCTAAGAGCAGAAACCAAAAGAAATCTTTGAAAAAAGAATAGTCTACTATAGTACCTGAAAGAACACAAGCATTCCAACAGATGTTCAATAGATATGTGGGATATAATTTATTTTCACTTTTCCAACTTTGTTGAAAAATAGATGTATCCTAGAAATGAAGGGTGGCGATGTAGGGCAAAGAACGATGGGCTTATTGGGGTCTCCACTGTTCTCTCTTATGCTGTCTCTGCATGGCCAACGTTTATGAAGAATAAACTAAAGTTATACTACAGCTATTCTATATTAAGAAACTTTTAGGGAAACTAGAGTCATGAAAGTCTGTTCCAAAAATCACATGGACGAGTGATTCTGATGTAAAATTCTGGGGATGCAGAGTAATTTGTTTGGCTAGAAATAACAGGAGAGGAGATTTTAGGTTGAAAATACACATCTGATAATTGAGAAGGGGAGAAGTATTGTTCGTATTTGCCCAGATGGAGTGAAAAAACTGAACAAGAATATTCTAGAGCTGGAAGATAGGATTCTCAGAGAACAGGTCCCAAATTTTAAATTCTAATAGGTAGCAGATCTGGAATTAAATGTCAGCAAGGCCTTGGTTTTAGGCTTCATAACCTTAAGTGCTAATCCTGTAATTTTATAGAATTTGATCAAAGCTGCTTTTGTCCTCATTTACTGCAAAATTTTCTTCATTATAAAGTTATGCCACAATGATGGTTTCTATTCAGCCACAGATGCCTCCTATGAAAGCTAAGATAATGTTATCTACCTTTGTGCTGAAACCAGTGTTTTGTTGGAATTGTTTACTCTTGCAGCTCATTGAAGTAAAATCTAAAAGGAAAACCCATCTAAAAGAAGAAAAACAAATGGACAAATAAATGAGTTTAAACCAATTTAGAACTCCAAAATGTATTTTATATATTTTAGAATATGCATCAATAAAACATCTTGCATAAGGTTTTTTGGGGACTTATTTATCAATTCCCTTTTAAAAAATAAAAGTGTGTGCCATGCACAGTGGTTCATGCCTTTAATTCCAGCACTTTGGGAGACTCAGGCAGGTAGATCACAAGGTCAGGAGATCGAGACCATCCTGACCAACATGGTGAAACTCTGTCTCTGCTAAAAATACAAAAATTAGCCTGGCATGGTGGTGGGTGCCTGTAATCCCAGCTACTTGAGAGGCTGAGGCAGGAGAATCACTTGAACCAGGAGACAGAGGTTGCAATGAGCCAAGATCCCACCACTGCACTCCAGCCTGGCGACAGAGCAAGACTTCACTTAATAAAAAAGTAAATAAATAAATAAATAAATAAATAAATAAATAAAAATTTGTGTAAGGTCTAATAACTAGAACAAATTAGATTTGTTAAATCTTTAGACTTATGAAAATATCGATTATTTTATTATGTGTCTTCATTGACACAAATATATCTGCCATGCTCAATGAAATTGCTTACACAGTAGACTAAACCTTTCTGGATTTTATGTTAGACATGAATGTAACAACAAAAATAACAAGAATTAGAACCTAAAGTTACTGTCATGGTACTTGTTCAATGAGTTTTCATCATATTTATTTTCCAATAAAACATTATTTAATCTGATACATCTTTTTTCAAACACACAATAAATTAACTCATACTAATTACTTATGGATGCTATGTTTTTGCATCTGATTATTGGTATTCACATTTAAGACATCTCAAGAGGAAATGTTGATAATGTCATTTCTTTGTAAAAAGACAGACCATGAAAATTGTGGAAATATTGTGTTGCATATCAAGTCATCATTAAATATAAGAAGCTCTTATTAAAAAGAAATCCATGCGCTCTATTTCTGTAAGAACATCGGAGCTATTCCAAGCTTACATTTTAGAAGTTAAGTTCTAGAGGACAATGATCCTTTGTTTGGGGTATTGGATATTATCTAGTATATCCAATATAGGATTAAAAGTAGCTGATATTTTATAAATGTTCAACATGAACCAGAAAAGCATCAGTCTGTAAATGGATTCCTTGAGCCCAGAGGCTCAGATAGAGAAGAAAAGTTTGCAGATTTTGGGGTAGCAGGGTGGTGACTGCATTACTAGATTACTGCAACATTTCTGTTTTATGTACAGTAGCACTCAATAAATATCTGTTTACTTTAATTGAGTGGGCATAAATAGCATTTACCAGAAATTCTTTGCTGGCAGCCAGCTGTGTTTGACTGCTGAGACCCACAGCATATTCTCTCTGAAGTTGGAGGGAACACACCTCTTTTTGGTATCCATTGTAGCTCAAAAAGAGAGTCAAAGCAGAGGATCAATTATGATTTCGTTCTTTGCACCGGTAAAATGGTTTAATAGAAAGTAAATTTCATATTATCATAAAGAACCCATGGGAAAAAAGGCAAATGGAGTAAAATGCTGGGTTTTATGACAGTTATTAGAGAATTTTTAATGGTCTTTATCTATTTTAAACATTAGAATTACTTTTTTCCCTATATGTTGACATTATCAGGTTACCTCATCCTCTTAACTTCCCTGCTATAAAACTGAGAAAGCTTGGAGGTATACTTAGAGACAACAAAAGAACTACCTGGGGATAATCTTTCTCCATCTCCAATCATCATTTAACACCAATTTGATATCAGTGTTTCAGCTGTTCAAATATTGACTTTAAGGAAGTCTATATTTTTGTCTATATTATCTAAATTCCAAATATCTCTTTATGGCAAAAATAAGAGATGCCCAGATATTGAAGATCATCATGTCTCATCTGATGAGGTGGATCTTCCAGAAGCAAACTAAAGCCAAATATACAGAAAGTGAGCAGCCGGCAAACATTCTGAAGTCAGTGGGGAGGGGACGGGGGAGGCAGAACACAGGAGGAGGAATGGAGTTAGTCTTAGCCTTTGGGCTGCATATGTGCTGTGAGAAATTGGTGTTGGCCTCTGATTGTGATGAACAGGGACTTCTCTGTAATTGTTTATCTCTTTCTAAAGAAAGTTAGATTCTTGTATTACCACTGAAAGCTTCACATGTTCTATGTAATGGCTAGAGGTATTTGATAACATGTTTTCTATTTTTCTTTTTCTAATTTTTAAGTAGATGGTCAGGAGTCAGAGAGCCACGGACAGCTGGTGCTTACTCAGTAAATGATATTCCTGTTATTATAGTAAAAAGCAGGCCTCAAGTTACTTTAAATATTATACTTCTCAACCCCAGTACGGAATCCCTATTCAAATATACATTTTAGATCACAGCTCGATTACTTGTAATACATTTTGTTTTCATCATTTATTTCTTAATTTTGTTTCTTAAAATGCCCAACCACATTTACTCTAGAAATTGCTTAAAAGATAACATAAAACTTTTGGCTTTTACAAAACTTGTCAACGAATCAAAGTGAAAAGCCTCTTGTTTTGACATTTCTAATGAAACTTGTATAATTTTAGAATTGAATATTGAAAGAGAACAACAATCACAGACTGATATTTCAAAGAAAAATACAATTGTTTTGAAATGTAAATCATTCACTATACCAAGACTGAGGCTGTGAAATTATGAGTCTAAAGTCTTGGGTGAATGGGTTAGGTCCTCACTGCTCTTTGACCTAAGTGGAAGAATTGTCCCTGAGATGAATTTGGAAGAAACAACTCATTCTAAAAACAGTTTGCCAGTGACTTTTTGCTCATTCCCTAACCTACCATCTCACCACATGGAAGAAGGAGTCATCATAAAGTTTCTAAGCACTTCTTGAGACCATTAATTGCCTTAATATGTCAGTAAGTCATTTTCTTTGGAACACAATGCAACAAGAGTCTACCCGATGCTGAGAGAGACAGGAGTAAAGGTGCAGGAAAGGAAGCACAGGAAAAATGAATTTCCTTTGCTTTGTATTATCTGTGTTCATATAAGTTGCTTTAGTTGTGTTTGAGAACAGATCCAAGGAGAAGAAAGAACTGATGTGGTTCTGATAAAACAACAACAACCACTTTGTTCCTTGGACTTGGCATGCTGCCAGGAGCATACACTCCGTCCTACGCATGCACATTCACCCACTTGTTCCCTTTGTGCCTGTCCCCATTCCTTCCTGCCTCAGCTCTGCCTCATACATAATCATCATATGAATGAAGAAATACAGCTACAAAATGTTATGTCAATTATGGAGATTTTCTATATTGCTAATCAGTTTGGGAACTGAAGATGCTTGCCTCCTTTTTTCCCTAAATTGGTTTTTAATCAATCTGAACAACATCCCAAGGAAACATTTTGAAAGGAAATTACAGAATGATCATCAAGAAGATTTTTCCTGCTCACTAAATGTGAAAATCACTATGCAACAAGTGCATGATGTCAAATATTAGAATATTAGAAGTTTATTAATAATGAAAATAACAATATAGGTCAGAGAGCTCTGTGTGTGTGGAGGCATATTTAAAACAAATGATTAAACTTAATGCATATTCAGGACTTACAAGGGCTAATTTCTGGAAAAAGATTTATTAAATCTCCACCTGGCAAAATCATTTCCATATGCAATTCATTTTCCTGTGTGCCATTGAAGCTCTAGGTCTTCATACAGCAAAGGTCCCAATGGCACTCATTTTGAAATGTATTAAAAAAATATATGTAAGAGCAAGAAAAGTGTATGGAGGTCACGCAGCCCAGTTTTTCATTCAACAAACTTGGATTTAAATCTTGTTTCTCACACTTGCCTTAGGCAAGTTCCTTGGCCCCCTTTTCTCCCCAGTAAGAGAATTGTCATAGAATCTACCTCATAAGGCTATTCCAATAATTAAATGAGACTATAGACTTGCCACTCATTAAATTTCTGGACCAGAAGTGAGCTACCATAAGCATTCACTAGCTCTAATATATGCAGGCAGTAAATCTTTGTTGAGTGCTTATCTGGTGGCAAGATGAGCACTCTGCTAGGTGTCGGGGTCTTTCAAACAGCTTTACATTGCACACACTATTAAATGCTGACTTTTTAAAGAAGTACAAGCTATTTAATTATGTCCGGTATTTGGTTCTGCTGCTCTGTGACTTGGACATGGCATGTGGACATTTTGATAATGACACCATAGAAGTTTTGAAAGTGAAAGCATATTTTTGTAATGCTGATAAAAGCATATTTGTGTGAACTAGATATAACTGTTCTAATTGTCAGAATATCTCCATTTATCCTGAATCAAATAATACCTGTTTTTAACTTTCACACATTCTTTTACTTTCTACTCCCTAGCCAGAGAATTCCTGTCACACTTAATATGACAGCAGAGGAGTGCCATCATACCCACACCCTTCTTTTCTTACATTTTTTCTTTGAGACTTTATGCTGGTCACTGTCTCCAAGATACTCTCTAGTTATTTGATGGTCCACTCAGTTCTTAGAAGCAAACACTGTTCAAGGATGGACTGAGGAGTGAACCTGTCTTAAACTAAACTTTCTAGTTCTTTAGGGAAGCTAGAGTGCACATCACAATGTAAGCAGTTCCTGGCTCTAAAAACTCTTATTTAGCCTGTATTCTTTCAAAACCCTTAGTCTCCTCCCCAAAGTGATACTGACAGATGTTTCTTCGGTCTCTGCTGACAAGCCAGCCGTTCTATAAAATATGTACTTAAAGGTTCTTCCTTACATTGACTTAAATCTTTCTACTTTCCATTCACCAGTTATTTGTCTGCCCTGGACATTCACAAATAAATGTATTCCAAAGGCTCTCTTCCCTTGCTTATTTTTTCAATTTTATCTTAACATGCCCATTTCCATCAGGTTGTATATGATCTGATTAGGTTTGAAGTTGGGGGTTGGGGGGTGAAAGGAGACATAATTGTCTTTCA
The DNA here is from genome assembly GCA_963573385.1 of Cacajao melanocephalus. Classification (NCBI taxonomy): domain Eukaryota; kingdom Metazoa; phylum Chordata; class Mammalia; order Primates; family Pitheciidae; genus Cacajao; species Cacajao melanocephalus. The sequence continues at coordinate 71,325 of CAUYLG010013635.1, forward strand.
GTTATTGCCAGAGTGAAAAAAAAAAAAAAGCAACAGTTTTTAAAAGTGACTTTCAAATCACTTGAAACGTGGTCTCAAAGGATCTTTGTTTAGAACAATAGGGTCACACTTAGGGTTGCCATTTAACACCTGTAGTTTCTGAACTTGGGCAATAAACCCACTCTAGTTATTCCATTCTTTCTAATTTACTCATTATGGATACCATGAAGGTTGCTAACCATCAAGGTTGTTTTGGAAATGAGTTCTGGTGCATATAATAACGGTGTTTTAAAAATCAAATTGCCTTAGTAAAAATGAGTCATCAAACTTACTAAAACCAGACAATTGACCTTGTGAACAGTGTGTAAATAGTGCCCAGATACAGGAAAAGTGGCACATAAATGACCCTCAGTAAATATCAACTCAATCAATACATGATTAGTTTAGCATACTCATTCTATTTTGTATCTACTTGCTTTTTTTGTTTGCTTGTTTGGTTGGTTTTCTTAGAAACGTATTTTAAGGAAAACTCCAAGTGTTTGCTACGAATCATCTGATCCCTCCTCTGAGATTTGGTTTCAGAAAGTCATGTTAGGGATAGAAAGCTGTAGGTATTTTTAGCTTTTTTTTTTTTTTTTTTTTTTTTTTGAGGTGGAGTCTCACTCTGTCACCCAAGCTGGAGTGCAGTGGCATGATCTTGGCTCACTTCAACTTCTGCCTCCTAGGTTCAAGCGATTCTCCTGCCTCAGCCTCCCAAGTAGCTGGGACTGCAGGTGCACGCCACCATGCCTGGCTAATTTTTGTATTATTAGTAGAGACGGGGTTTCACCATATTGGTCAAGCGGTCTTGAACTCCTGACCTCAGGTGATCCACCTGCCTCGGTCACCCACAGTGCTGGGATTACAGGCGTGAGCCACCACACCCGGCCGGGTATTTTGTTGTTGTTGTTGTGTTTTTTTTTGGTGTTTGTTTGTTTGTTTTTTAACAATTTTAATGATATCTTTTGCTGAGCTCCTTGAGGATCACTGCCCTCTTGTATCTGGGAACTTTGAAGGAGAGAGCTGTGACTAAAAGAAGAAAGTACTAGGATGCCGATAAATGTAGACTATGTCCAGACAAATATTGATGGCAAATGAAACTTTTGTATGCCTAGAGTATTCGAAAATTATTTACTTGGTTCTTTTACATGCATGCTTTGTATACTCCCTTTAAGAGTTAAAGGAGTCTGTGACAGCTCAGGCTAAAGTCTCCAGAAGATAAGAAAAGAAAGAAATCCTTGGCTGTGATGGCCCGGGCTCAAATGGATTTATAATCAAGGGAGAGGCTTACAGTTATATGAATTTAATATGATGAGCAAATATTATTGTACTGAAGATTTGGATTTCATCTTATTTCCCACTTGTAAAAGAAAGGTCATAATAATCTCCAAAATTCTCTTCTTTATCTTTTCAGTGTAATTATCCAGATCATTTTCTCTCCTTCACTCCACTGTATAACCTCCTTGAAGAAAATGTGTTTAAGTTCAAAGGCAATTTACTGAACCTGAATAAATTACCTCAAAATAGTAGGTTATGGGTTCCTGCCTGTCATTAACATCATGTGGATAAGGTTATAGGCATTAATATTCTCATGTAGAGGGGAATTTACTTTAAATGTACATGTATATTTTCTTAGACTAGAAAGTGGACTAAGGGTTAAAGAAAGCTGATATCACAAAGTGTTTACAACCCTGTGGCCACACAGCAATAAGCTCTGTGTTCATGTTAAATACAAAAACGGCTTGGTCTAAGGCCCTTCGTTGCTAGGTATTTTCTTTATACTCTGCTTTTGCCATCATCTGCCAATAAATTCAGGTAAGACCTCCCATGGCCTAACAGAATTTAAGTCACTACTGACAGGCTTCACAGGAAAGCCAACTGAGTGGCCTACTCAGCTTGTGCCTGGGGACACTTGACAGGTCAACTGGGATGGGTTGGCAGGGTAGAGCAGCCTTTGTAGGCAGTGTAGACCCTCTGACACTTGATTAATTTGTCAGTATGACCCTCTGTCTTCTTTTATTTTAACTGCCCTTTTCCTTGGTAACTTTCTCTCTCTACCAGACCAATTTGTTTTTTTGTGTGTGTGCGGAAAGAAAAGAGGGCAGAAACTGAAACAGGAAATTTAAGAGGATTATAAGTATCTTATAAAAGAACCTCTCCTTAATTTCAGATTTCCTTACCAACCATTTGAGCTACTGACTAAATTAACTTGGTGTCATATTTGGGGGTAACACATAGAGCTGATCAAAGAGAAATTGGTAGCTGCTCATGTGCCTCCACTGTTTAATAAGATACAGACAAATTTGACTCTGCATTTGGATCTGAGTGCAAATTAGGGAACAGCTTTTCTTCTAAGGTAAAGACGCATCCTTCCCATTTGCAGGCTGTCTCTTGTATGGAAAAGGACAACCAGGGAGCTGTTCTGCAGCTAATTTAACACCTGTACATTTGCAGCGTGTGCAGTAGGGAGCTGTGTAGCCTAATGAGTCAGGTACTGCTACAGAATATTTATGTTCTTTCGCTTTTTTGGCTGTTGCGGGGACTTGCAAATAGAATATGTGGAAACATTTTCAACTAGTTGAGAGAAACATGCCTTTAATGAAAAAGTGTTATTATTTTGAAAGGAACAAAAATGAGGTAGAACATAGTGCTAGAAAACACTTTCCCCAATCTGTGTAGCTTTCAAACTTCCATTCCCACCACTGGGAAGATGAATTCTGTTGATTATTCTGAATTGTATTATATTCAATAAAGTGCAAAGGTAATAAGACCCTCCACACAAATGTAGCATAATCAGAATAATTAGATGTTAGATGTTGCCTGAATGATGAGCTTGATGAATGGCAATTCTGAAAGGGAGTGTGGCCTTCCGTAGGAGATTGCTGGCAGCCAGGCCCCACCATGGGTGGGCCTTGAGAAAGCAAGGCTGAGGAGGCAGCAAGGAAATATAGGTCAAAGCTCTTGTGGGCATCTCCAGAGAGCTAGGCAAATTCTGCTTGCGTTGCCTTTGTGGTGCTATGAGAGATACTGGAAGCAGAGGAGGAAAGGCCACTGCAGAAAACTGACCAGGGTTTGCCTCAGGATTACTAAATCAAATCATAACTCCAACAAATTATGGAAAGCTGTAAATCAGGAGGTTGGAATGTGACAATGGCTTTGGCGTATGAGTTTGGGGAACTGAGTGTGGTAAAGAGGAAAGGTGGGTTTATCAGAGGGTCACATGGAATTCATTCTTTGCTTACCGAGATGTGTTCGCGTATCTGTGAAATAAAATTTTCCTGTTCACTTTTGTTCAATTCCCAGAAGTGAAGGAAATTAAGAGAGAATCCTGGGTATGTAGATGGAAAGTAAGTGCTGGTGCCAGGGAAAAATGGGAAACTGATAAACTTGCTTTAATCCTCCTCTACTGTTTCCTGTCCGTGCCAGCCCCACCCTTTTGCTACCTGGCCATTCTCTTACCACCGATTTCTTGCAATCTATGCTCTCCCATTCTTTCTGTTGACAGTGGGAACCCAAAAACTACTTCAGGGTCAGTTGGTGACTCACTGTGTTAACTCTCACAAAAATATTTACACATTAATTGTCTTATATGAATAAGGCAATAAATCATGTATGAAATAAATCGTAAATGGTAGATTTTTCAGGCATCAGTAATTTTTTTTTTGCGGGGGAGACCATTGACTTCCCACTGTTTCTCATATTATACCAAATACGGTAATTTCTAACTCAGTATATTCTTTATCTAGTCATTTGTCCAACAGATATCTATCAAATGTCCATGATTCTGTGTCAGGTACAGCTCTCAATACTTGAGAAATAACTGCAAGATAAAGGTCAGTTCCTTCAAGGAGCTTACAGTCTAGAATTGGAGGGTAGCTAACATAAGATTGCCATCAAGTGTGAGAAAAGGAAAGCAGGGTCCGTGGAAACCTGCACTGGCACAGTTGTGCCACACAGAAGGCGTTCGGGAAGCACATTCTTCACGGAAAAGACAATATTCGTATCAGATTGGAATTTTGTGTGGAGTGATGTTAACGTGGCAGACAGGATTGAGAAGGGCAGTTTGGAGAAAAGGGAGAAACAGGTGTGACATAAAAAGGCTTAAAGCAGCACACTCTGAAGACTTAAGCCAGTTGGCATGACTTGAATGTGAGTGTCGGGGAAGAGAGGAGTAATGACCGGAGATGAGATGAAGCAGCTCATGAAGGGCCCTGTGCAAACCAGGAAGTGGGCATTTACATCGTAAAGAAATAGGTAAGATTTAAAGCAGGCATTGACATGACTAGAATTGGGTTTTAGGAAAAAAAAAAACATTCCACAGCATTATGGAGAAGTGGTAGGATGGAGTGATGACAAGTGGCCAGGGGAGGCCAGTTAGGAGACTCTGGCAGTCGTTAGGCAAGAAATGGGAAGGTCCTTAATAAAGACAGTAGCAGCAGATCCTGGCAAAAGGGGCCAGTTGGAGGAAACATAATGACTAGTCTGAGATCCACAGTTACCCCTGCTGAAATCCATCGGAAAAGTTCCAAGTTAATAATTAGCTGTATTCTCTTAAATATCACTTAGCCAACTAGTATGATTTTAGGTTTACAAAGAGAAGGGATTGTGATCCGATTTATGAATTTCTAATCTACCTAATTTCCTCCCATGAAATGCAAGTTTGTACCGCAATATGTGAATTATTTAAAATATATGCACTTTTCCTGTAGTGTGCAGATTTATGGTTGGATACAAAACAGCCTGATGCTAAACATATGTGAACATTCATTTTTAAAAATCAGGAAACTAGAGAGTTACTATTTCCTGCAGGAACTTCTAAAAGAAACCAAAAAAGTAATATAATGTGCCAGAAAGCTCAAGGGAATGGATAAATTGCAAGAAAGGGAAACCTGGCCACCCAAAAGAAGATAACTTTCTCTTTAAAATTCTGCCCAATGTGCCCATAATCAGATAGGCTGAGTGACTTACAGAGGACCATTTATGGACATCTGAGTGTTTTTTTGCCCCCTAGACCAAAAACATAAATCTTGTTTCTCTAATAAAGACATTTCAGGCAGAAAGTTATGATAGTATACTCAATATCTTAAAGTCAGATATGCCAAGACATTGGAAGACATCCATCTTCCCCATCCTGGCCATTCTCTGGTTTGTCCCGAGGGGCTGTGGCATGTGTTTTCTTTGAAATTTTCAATAAAAGATAAGAAAATAATTTCTTTTGGATCATCAGCTTCCCCTGCAGAACTCCTGCTAGGTTGGCTTGTAGAGACAATTAAACCAAGCATTTGCTCAGTTTAGGTGGACATTGTTATTGCAGCATTTGTCCCTTTCCTGACAAATTACATTATTCCTCTGCCCTCTGAACCATTAGAAGGTCCAGAGGGAACCAGGTGGTGGTGAGGAGGGGCTGATCTCACATTTGTCAACCCTGAGGCAGAGCCAGGCTGAGCGTCCAACTCCCTTTGATTCTGTACACTGGCAAGTGGGGGGGGTGGGAGCTTGATTGGGGTAGGATCCACTTTTGAATGCTGTCATTTGCCTCTGAGCAGAAGGCCATCATCTCTAGTGTTCAGAGTGAATGTGATGCCCCCAGATCTGTTCAATAATTGCCCTGATTTCTGCCTGAGGGTTTACTTTCTTCTAGCTAAATGCTGCATCCCCTCACTCTCCCCCAGTACTAACAAAGTGGCTCTTTCATTCTGCTCTGGGCAGTAACCGTATCCTTTTGCCTGCACTTCAGCTCTGAGTCTGATTCAGCATCACAAACTTCCCTTTGTGAGCATCTCTGACTCCACCCTCTTTTCTTTCTCACTGAAAAATAATGGGGTATTTTAGTTAATGCTGAAACATCCGTTGAATTCTAAAGGAGAGGTGGAGTCTTTAATAACTGTGCCTGAGTAAGAGAAGACAGGTAATCCCTTGGGTGAAATAGGTTGGTCTTTTTCGTTCTTTTTTTCGTTTTTTTTTTTGTTTGTTTGGTTTTTGTTTTGGTTTGTTTTTGAGATGGAGTCTCACTGTGTAGCTCAGGCTGGAGTGCAGTGGTGAGATCTCGGCTCTCAGCCCACTGCAGCCCCTCCCGGGTCCCGATTCAAGCAATTCTCCTGCCTTAGCCTCTCGACTAGCTGGGATTACAGGAATGTGCCACCATGCCCAGCTAATTTTTGCATTTTTAGTAGAGATGGGTTTTCACCATGTAGGCCAGGCTGTTTTTGAACTCCTGATCTCATGATCCACCCGCCTCGGCCTCCTAAAGTGCTGGGATTACAGGCATGAGTCACCGCACCCAGCGAAGTCTTTCTTCTTTTTATTAACGGAACTGTGACCCAGGAGGAGGTATCATGCATTTAGAGTGGTACACGGACATTGCAATTCAGTGGATTAGGGCTGGTTTTAGAAACATGCAGATATGATTAAGAGGTGAAGTAGTCTAGGAAAACAGTGCCCAACTTTTCTGAAAATTATTTGTATCGTCTGCAAAATAAAGGCAGTAATACCCACGTTACAGACTGGGGTACAAGTATTACATAATACACAGTAAGGTACTAACATGGCCTGCTAAACACCCCTAAATCACTAGCAGGCACCATTTTCATTGCCATAGTTGTTTTTCTACTTACAGTGTGATCATCTACTGTAAGAGAGGCAAGCCATCAGCCCGCTGGGAGACTGGGCATGGAAACATTGGTTTAACGTCAAGTCAGCTGAGCTACACAAAGGCCCTCCTTAGTGTCAGGCCAACCCTACGCATACACAGAAGTGCACAACAGCAGCACTGCTTCTGTCCTGAAGAACCACAGCCTATTGTGGCAGGTGAGGAATGGAGCCAAGCAGATCCTCAAACAAGTCAAGAAATAAATAGAAGGCTTGTGAATGTGATGAAGAGGAGAAAGGACTGAAATAGGGAATGGCAGGCGGAATGGGTGCTTGATTTAGTTTGCCTGGTAAGCAAGGGTCTCTCCAAGAGGCACATCCGCAAACTGGACTCATAGAGGATAATTGTTCAGTACCAAAAAATTGTGCCCACCTCCACTAAGTAGTTATACTTCTAATTTCCATTGATGTAAGGATACACAGAAGATAAAAGGCAATTGTGAATTCAATAGAAAGCTTTTACACAAGTGTATATTTTATTCATCAGAGCAACATTGATGCACATTTGAAAAACAATTATACATATGTGTAGGATATATTGTTGATTCTTTCTGAAGATAATGCTGGATTTGCATTTGGAGTTAAGAATGTGGAACTTTAACATTATCCTGAGTCTCTTGAATTGTTTGATGTCTGCAGGTTGGGAATGACTGATGAGAGCGCAAAGATTAGACAAGACACACAAGACTCCTGAGCCATATTTTTATTTTTTCCCTGAAGCTAAACAAAGACCAAATAAGCCACTTAACTTCTTTGAGTCTTTTTGTCATTGGAATGAGGATAGTAATGCTTATTATTTAACCTTCTAATGATTGTGTGAGGTGGAACTAATTTGATAGATAGGAACGTTCTTGCAAAGTGTTTCGAACTATGTAAGGGTGAAGTACTGACAGTGGCTTGAAATAAGAGAATCCGATACTCTGGAATACAAGTCAATTTAAAAAAAAAAAACGTAAAGTGTGTACTTCACCTTCCTCTTTGTAAATTCGGATCATGGGCAGCTCTGCTTGCATCAGCTACCTCAGTCTGTGTTTATTTTTCTAAAGGATGTGAATGTGAGTCCAATCACAGACTCTCAAGTGAAAGAGGGTATCATTCTCAACCCTCTAATCTTCAGGAAGGTTGTTCCATGTTATACTTAAGGTGATACTTACATGCTGTAAATCAGCCTCATCTCATATTCGAAGTAGTTAGAAATGTCTTTCTCTTTTTAAAAATCTCTCTGGTATACATTTTCTGCTCTCTTGTATATAATGTAAACCCAGAAATAAATTTTTGCACATTTTTATATTAGAAATATTTTAGTGCCCTAAGCACAAGTATTTCACTGTATTGAAGGACCAAGCTTGATTCCCCTTCTTATTAAACAGTTCAGTGTTCGGTTAGTGTATTTCCAATAACACTGAGTGTGCTGCTTTTTAATATTGTAACAAATGCTTTGCTATTGAGAGAGGAAGATTTCCCTTAGAAATCCAACATACAGAAGATGAGCAATTCAAAAAACATTGATAATCATCACATCTTTTAATATTTTCAGTTTGGAATAATTCACTCCAAAGACAAAAACCCTAATGAAAACAGACGGAATGTATGTATGTGATACAGAACAGAAAAGGAACGTTGCAGGTGAAAATTCTTAGTATCTTGTAGACAGAGAATTTTAGCTAGACAATCAGAAGTATTTTCATTCCACAGAAGTCTCAACAATACTCCCAGCCATTTAAAGCACAGAGCAGATTAGATATTTCAGAAGAATATGAGTGCTCTATGACAATGAAACATGCTTGCTGCATTTTGTATTCAATTTTATAAAAATCTGCTTTGAAGTCTTTATACAGTTACCAATTATTGTAAAATGAATGTACTTTACAATACATTAACAATGTAAAGCCATTTAATTTACAGATTCAGTAAATGTGTAATACATTTTTTACCATAACAGTGAAACATGACATTTAAAAAATCAAACAATTCCTTACTAATCCCTGAGCAACCCTCTTTCTTTTGACTCTAATCATTTCTTCTGGATTTTATCCATGTATTCCTAAGTAGAGTATTTCTTCTATTATTCTTAACATTTTTAGCCACTGTGATTGACTTTCAACTATTGCAAATTGAAATTTCGCCCTGTTATGAGCCCTTTTTCCAACCCACATGCTCCCCTCTCCTATCTGTCCAATACAGTAATATAACGCCTTTTGGCTAAATTAGCGTTAAGTGTTTAAAACCTCGTGATTGTACAAATGTTATTTGAAGGTGAATCATCACATTAATTTGTTTATTTTCTTGTACAACTTCTTATTTTCATTGAAGTTAATAACTTCCCTTTTGTGCCTCTCTTTCTCCATCTATGTACTAACATTAAGGGGTATTCCTAAGTACTTCCAAAAAATATTATAAACCACACATGTTATGTAATTTGTCTACTGTTCTTTGGATTCAATCTTTCTGGAGACCCCTGCCCTCTGTCCCAGATGTAGCATTATTGTTTTTTCTCCAGGAATGTTGCACAAGTGAGGCGTCCACCTGCGATTTCTCTGCCCACTGCCCTGCCTCTGTCCTCTCACTTTTGCTGTACACCCTGCTTCTTGAAATTCCTTATATCCCATTGTACGTTTTACTCCCCAGAACTGGTAAAACATACCTTTAGCATCTTCCTCAGAATGGATAAGTAGGCAGATAAAATTTTAGTGCCCTTGTATCCCAAAAGATACCTTTATTCTCTTCATATAGTCAATTGATACTGTGCTGCATATAAAATTCCAGATCTTTATAATCTAAAACTTTAGCTTTTAATAATTCATCTTATTTCCATATTCAGTGTTTTTGACAACCTTAATCTGCTATTGTCTTCTCTCCCATTCTCTTTGTTCTAGTGTTTGTAGCTTTTCTATTTCTTCACTGGAATTGGGGATTTCAGGAGCAAAGTACAGTCATTCTTGTGTAATCAATAAGTTATACCTCCTTCATGAACCCCCTAAAATATGTCCATTTAACATTATGTCTGTTACATTTGCCATCTATACCCACTAATTATTTTGATATTAAAGGCAAATGTTTGTATTTTTGAGTAAGCACATTTTTAAATCATGAAATTGTTGAAAATATAGTTGGAAGTGAACTAACTTTTGAAAAATATATAAATTGCTTTTTCTTTAACATTTTGAAACCTTAAGTTTTGAATCTGAGTTTAATTCTCCAGAAGCATATAATGCACTTAATTTCTCAGTCTATGATTTGTTCTATAAATTATACTCAGAAATTTAAACTTAGAAATGAAGAATGAGTAAACGTTGTTAATGAAGTAGAATGGCTTATGGGACTGACAGTGAAAGAAATCAGGGGTTTTGACCTAGTTTTTATTATGTAACCTATTTTTTTTTTTGCCATGTACTGATAAATTTGGACTATGAATTAAGTCTGCCCTAGTTGCATCACATATAAGCCCTGTCTAAACTAGAGTTGTCAGGTTTCATTTTGGAGAAATGAGATCAGGGATGGCCCTAATGGAATGAAACAATAACTTTTCAGATGATGTCAAGGTCTTTGGAAATCCTGCCATGCGCCATGATACCTGTGGATCATGGCATCTTCTCCAGGAAGCCCATGCTGTATAATGCAGAGCATTAACTGAAGGGGAGGGAACAGCTTACCCAACCTAACATCAGTGCGGATGAAGCATTCCTACAGATGGGAAGCAGAGCACTGAAAAGCAAGGACATTGCAAAACCAGGAAGGCCTGTTCTCATTTAGGACCAGTAAATTGGTTTTTCATGTGGGGGTGAAGTTAAAAGTCATGGTATTAAGAAGTTAAGAAATATTGAAATCGTACCTTTATCTAGCTTCAAAGTCTATTTGTATCTGTTTTTTTCAGTCCTCGTTAAATTAAAGCAGTGGTCTCAAATTTTTGCTAGTGCCACAGAATACTCCTAATATTTGCTAATCTTCATTTTTAACGAATAGATTCGCCTTAGGCCCCAGGCATCTGGCAAGCAAAAGAATCTAAGCAAATTATGAAATATAGTTTTATGTTCATTTTACACTATGATAATTTTATGTTCATTTTACACTATTGATGACAGTTGATACTGGTTTCCATTTACTGTGATGACATACAGCTTCCTCTTATAATAAATGTGCTCAATGAAAACATTAATCGATTTCAACAAAAATATTCTCAAATAATAGCAAAGGCAGTGAGCAAATATATCAGAAATTGTGAGCATGGTGCACACACAACTAGTATATGGGAAGTGCAGTCATGGATCAATAAAACAGGAGACCTGGACTTTGGTTCTGTCCATGGCAAATGTATGACCTGGGCAGTTAATTTAACTTTTCTTTCCTTCTTCTTCCTCATCTAAAATGAGGAGTCTGCTCAGATCTCTTAATAAACCGCTTATATTTCTTAAATTTTGAGATTTCAAGGATTTTCTTTGCACTTAATATATGTACAGGTTGTTTGGGTTTGCTGCAGCTAGCAAGGAGGAAAAGATTATGATCAGCTGATGATAACTACCCAGGTCATCTCCTTGAGGATCACTGAAATGATGGAATAACAGACTAACTCTCTCATAGAGCTTCGGAGCTTGTAGTGAAAAGGAAGAATTCTTTGATTCCCCTTGCAGGACCACAGGACCTGTGACAAGGGTGTGGCTCGCCTGTTCAGTCCTCCCGCCACTCAAACTCCTGCAGGTGTGGGGAGCATGCAGATGGGCAGATATAGAGGCCAGGTGGGTACTTCGGGCTCCAGCTCTGCAGTAGTGTCTAGGGGTGGGTCCCTGCAACTCCAGAGATACAAAGCTCTTTCAGCTTTGCTGTCCGCAGATGGCTTGAATGTTAACCAGCTCAATGGACCCTCTGCGTTTTTGCAAGAGCAGAGGGCCAATATGACAGCTTTCTGTACCCCAAGGTCTTGTCTAGCATCCCAGAAGATTCGGGTCCTACACAGACTAAAAGAATGAATGTGAGGTTTTATTGAGCGGTGGAGGTAGCTTTCAGCAGGATGGATGGGGAGTGGGAAGTGGGGCATGGATGGGAAGGTAATCCTCCCCTGGAGTCAGGTTGTCCAGTGGCTAAACTCCCCTTCAGCTGCCCCCAGCCAAACTCCTCTCGGCGTTCAGATCTTCCTCCTCTTCTCCCTTTCTCTGCCGCGTTTGTCCCCTATTTGCTGGTCTGCTGGCTTGCTGGTCTGCTCTGGAGCTTGGGGTTCATGGTTAATATAAATGCAGGATAGGGGACGTGGTGGGCCAAAAGGCAACTTTTTGGGTGCAAAACCAGGAATGCCTGTTCTCATTTAGGGCTGTGGATATCCAGGCTTGAGGATGAGGCCTTTGCCAGAGAACCGCCCTCTTTTATCCAGTATTTCCCTGTCTCCTGTTCATATCAGTAGCACCCTTAGAGATCATGAAGATGGACTCTCCATCTTTCATTTAATAAATGAGAAAACTGTTCATTTAATAAATGAGAAAACAAGTGTTCCAGAAAACATATGTGGCCTATTGTTATACAGTTGAATAGTAACAGGCAAAAAACTATTAATATCCATGAACTTTGGCCTAGAACCCTGGCTCCACTTTGGTTCTCTTCACTGCATATCATTATGGCCTTGGAATATGATTTTCCTGACCTTATTATGCTTTTAAAAGGGAAAGTGACACCTGGATGCTGATTTTTTTTTTATATCCAATACATTCAGAAATAAAATGAGTTTCATCAATACCAGTAGCTAATAAAAATAACTCAGGACTACTTTTGTTTCTGATGTACTTTGGGTAGTTTTGTCCAAAAATATTCTATTTCTCTTTGATTTTTAGATCTAACAAATATGGGATACACCTGGACCTCTCCCAGAGAACGTTATGAAAATTAGCAAACATTGCTAATGATTCCAGAATTATATACAATTGCATTATTAATTAATTTTTTTTCCATTGGTGATATAAAATAAAAGTGATTCATTTAAAAAAAAAAAAAAGGAAGAGAATGTTTATGTGCTTTTTGGGTTTTCCCTCCTAGGCCTTTAGAGTCTATCGACTCTTCATCAATTTAATTATTGTGTTATGTATGTCTAATGTACTCGCCTCACAGGACGCTAAGTAGTTTCCTTCCCCCAAGGTAGCTTTCTATGGCTGGAAACAATCCATCTGTGAGCCACACTGGCCTCTTCAGAAATACCCTCCTATTGATTACAAGAGAGAACTGTAAAAGATTATTCAAGAAACACTACTGAGGAAACAGATCAGTGTTTCTTTAATTATGACCTAAAGCAAATTCTTGAAACAAGGATTGAACAAGATCCACAGAGCACCAAAGAACTGTGCAGTGGGTGAGTAAGCCAGATAGAGATGGACATAGACCAGAAGAGATGCACTTGGGAAATGGTAATCCACCTGCAGCTGCTAAGAATATGGAAAATATCTATTTACTTTATTTCAATAATTAAGGTATTATATTTAAAATGTTTACGATGGCTCCCAAAGGGGGACAAAGTTGTGAAAAGTAGTCGAAATAAAATGAAAATATTAGCAGGTATATTGAGCACTATTGACTTCCCTCAACTGAAACATTCAGTGCCCTTCTGCTGTCTATCAAATTAAAAGCCTTCTTGTCACCTCCACACTGAGCTGGTTCCCAAGTGTGAGTTCCAGCTACTGAGCAGCAGCTGGGTTCCAGCCCACCTGTCCTGTTCAAGAACATGCTCAGGATTGCTCTACCAACGTGAGGTTGCTCAGACTGTTTCCTCAAATGTTCTCCCAGCAGATCCCAGTTTCTGCCTTTGGAAATTTCAGTAATACTCACAGGCTTATTTCGTGGCCTTGCTCTGAAAAGCCTCTCCTGATTATCTCAACTAGATTAAATCTTTTTCTCTTTTTTCATTGGTATTGCCTACCACACTTACTCCTTGTTCTACTTAGTAATTATTGGCACACGCGTCTAATTCTCTCTTTCTTCCCCCAAGACTCTGAAGTTCTAGACATCCTATGGAACATAGCAGTAATTTATACTCATCAAATTGAAGGTATCTTAAACACCTTACAACGCATTTTTAAAGAAATGGTATTCTCATACATGAAAAAGTGAATCACTGAAAATTCAGATCATTGTTATGACCATAGAAGAAGTGCCTCAAAGAGACTTATTAGCTTCTTAATTTAGAATAAAGGGAGCAATCACTTTAGACTAGGGGACTCTAAAGAAATTGCTGCCAAGGAGCTAGGATTTAAAATAGATTTAGAAAGATTCAGCTAAGTGCAGATAATAATCTAGAGAAATGGCATGGACTGAAGTGTAGAGGAGGAAAGTATAGGCTACAGTCAAAAGACATAGTGACTAAATATGTGTTATAGCATATTTACATAGTGATAGAGGGTTGCTATAGCTTGCAAAATATTTTTCTTTATATTATATGTGTCCTCAAATACCACCCTATAACATTAAGGTACCATAATGTTTTAAGGCCTTCTGGGATTATCTGTTTATTTTTCTGTCCTATTTATCTGTGTGATCAGAAACAGGGGAAACCATTATTATGCACTTTTATTCCCCTCAAGTCTAAGCACTTTTTAAAGAAATAAACACATGGAGAATGATTATGCTGATTACACAAAATAAGCCCCTGAGAGAAGTGTGCTTGATCACAGAGCCCACACTTAAACATAAGGCTTTCTTGTCTGACCAGTGCTCCTAGCATGCTAGGACAGCAGGCCTAGGCAGAAGAGAGGAATCTGAAAATGTACATCTGATGAATGTTATAAATAGAGTAGCAGCCATTTAAAAAACAGAATGAATCGAGTAACACAGATGATATCTAAGATGTTTCATAGCATCGATTAGAAGGCATTCTGAAAAAAATTACAAGTAGATAGGAGTGGATTTAAACGAAGATGTTGTACTAGTAACATTACATTTCATAAAATAAACTACAAATGATACATCTTTAGAAACAGCTTTTAGGGAAAAACTAGATAACTGGTATGTGAAATGGCATGAAATCAGGAGAAGCGGCATTTCACCAATTTCTCTAGCAATAACCACTGTCCACATCTTCAAAAAGCACGGTAAGACACCACTTTCAAAAAGACATCCTTGACACATTCCATTGTACTGTAATATCTCTTGAGCTTTCAATTAAAAATCTGTATTGTTTGATTTTCAGCTATGCATCTGGGGATTACAAAGGTGAATAAAATATTGTCCCTGGCCTTCTCCTAGATGGGAATGTATCACACAACTCTGCTCAGAGCCACTGAGTCTCACCTCCTTCAGGCTCCGGGCTACTTGTTATACCCCAAACAGGGGCTCTGATTCAGCTTCTCGGGGTTAGACTCAAAATATCATGAAGAGGTGCTGAACATATATGTTGAGTGCTTTGGATTATTACCCAATCTGTATTAAATTTTGGGGGTGGGGCACAGTGGCTCACTCCTGTAATGCTAGCACATTAAGGGGGCCAAAGTGGGAGGACTACTTTCCCAGGAGTTCGAGACCAGCCTGGGCAACATATTAAGACTTTCCAGTTCAAAAAGGTACAAAAAAAACCTTAGGCTGGTGTGGTGGTGCACTCCTATAGTTCCAGCTACTCAGCAGACTGAGGTGGGAGAATTGCTTGAGCCTAGGAGTTCAAGGCTACTGCACTAAGCCATGATCACACCACTGCGTTCCAGCCTGGGTGATGAAGTGAGACTCTCTCTCAAAAAAAGAAAAATAAAAATAGGAATAAATACATTATTAGACCCTATGTTTTGCTCAGCAGCTTCAATACCTTCCCAAAGTCTACCCTAATGTATGCATCCTGTATTGCATATGGTAGGCATCCATTAAGAACAAATTGAAGCTTCCAAATTAAATATATTGAATACAAAAAAAAAATCTAATGTTATATCTCAAGGACAAAAAGTATTTCTTTTAGTGAGAAAATCATCTCAAATTAAAAAAAAAAAAGAAAATACCTTAACATCCAAAAACTCGGTAGTTAGAAGAAAATAAAATTAGAATATCAATGAAGAAAGAGTGTGTTTGTTGGCAATTTGGCTTCAGATGTGATTTGGCAGCTGTATTGGTTTCCTACTCCCCTGTAATAATTATCACAAATTAGCAGCTTAAAACATCCATTTATTATCTCACAGTTTCTGTGAATTAGGTGTCCAGGCAGGGCTTACCGAGGTCTCGCCAGGCTGCAATGCAGCTGTTGGCCATGGTTACATTCTTATCCGAGGCTCAACCCAAGGTAGGGTGGGGCACTGGATGCTTGATCCACTTCTAGACAACCTCAGGTTGTTGGCAGAATTCATCTCATTGTGGCCGTGGAACTAAGGACCACATTTTCTTGCTGGCTGTGACCAAGGTCTGTTCTCAGCTCATACAGGCTCCTTGACATTTCTCCTCTCTCAAAACATAGCAGCTTACTTCTTCAAAGCCAGCAAGGTATAATGCAACCTAATCATAGGAAAGACATTCTGTCACCTTTGCCAGATTCTATTAGTTAGAAACAAGTCACAAGTTCCATCTGCACACAAAGAGAGCAGATCATGTAACTCATTATCTGCTTAGAATGTGTTCACCATGACAATTTGTCCACTACGGTCTATATATATGCAAAAGATTGGGCTATCGTTATCTATAACAATGTCAGACACAAAGTCTAATGACCAGAAATGTGGCCATTATTTCAAGAAACATGCCTGTGAATATATGAAGGTACTGTGCTCAGTTAGGGATAAACAATGGAGGTACAGTCCCTATAGCTGCAAAGCATAATCTAATGGGGGAAGGCTAACTTTAAAAACAAACAAACACAAATCCTACTCCCATACATAATTCGTTTCTAATAAGTACTGAGGAGGAAAAGAGCAGCATTCTAAGAAAATGACTAATGTGGAACATCCACTTGGATGCTATGAGAGAGAATAATAAGAAAAAGTACTTTGAAGTTGGTAATCAGGGCGCACTTCCCTAAAGAAATGTCATTTGACTACCTAAAGAAAGCCTAGAAGTTTTTCAAGAGATAGAAAAGAAAACTTGAGGTAGAGGAAAAAGTGCAAAGGCCCTGAGGCAGGAACAATTAAGTCCTTCAGAGAAAGTGGAAAAATACCTGTATGGCCTGTGGATAGATAAAGGTGGGGAACTAGGAAGGGGATTCAGGCCATCAGGAGGATTTTACATTTATCCTAAGTGCATGGGAATCCATTGAAGAGTTTTATGCATTTTAATTTAATCCAATTTGAAAAACACTAAAGAAAAAACAATCTTTTGCATTTTTAAAAATCCTCATTAACTTGAAAGGGTTCTTGCCTCTTGCATGTAGTGTGATGCTTTTTTGTGGCGTTGTTGACAGTATTTCCCAGGTAGTCTCTAGGGAAGAAGCTGCCTAAATTAAAGTAATTGGTACTTAATCATGTCTTAGTTAACATTTTTAGAATACTGCTTTTAGCATGATACTTCATATGTCACTTTTTTTTTTCCTTTTTAAAGCTAATGATTGCATTTTTATTTTAGGGACTTAAAAAACATTGCACGTGCCATACTTCTGTTCACATTTGTTATCCCATTTTTGTCTAAGGCATTAGAAAGACCTCTGTGATATAAATAGAATGCTCTAAGTAAACTGACATTATTTTTGATGATTTCAGGAGAGACTTAAAGAACCTAGATTCTACATTTTTCCCGTATTATTCAGAGAATTCATGGAGTAAGATAATATTTCCAGGTTTTCTCTCAAGTAAGAAACAATACTTTTTTCTGTGACTTTTAGCTAATTAGCTCTAAAGCAGCATTTATATATGAAAGCTCTCTGCAGCAACTCCATTCCCATGAAGAATTCATTGTAGGCAGAAAAAGGACACACTGTTGAATTTTTTTGCTACCAATTAAATAGCAAAATAGCAAAAACCATCCCACTGAGAAAGCAGCCTAAACCTTATCTTATTAAGACAAAGTCTAGATGCTTTATTTACTCGTGGTTGAAAATCAATGCCCTGTTGTCTTCTAGACATATTTAATTTGCAACAGAAATAAGAAACAGGAGGTATACCTTCATTGCTTTGTCTAAACTGGTAATTAAAATGAGAGTTTTTATTTTCAAATGGACAGTATTAGCAAGTCAACAATGGGTTAGAATGACACAAACACTACATGGATAATTATCTGCTATAGTAGAACTTTCTTTATTACCTTGTGCTTCGCAAACACACAATTGTTGAATGAATGAATGAATGATTGAATGAAGTTAGATTAGTGCATTGCATCTGTTATCTCACTAGTTTGGTAGACAGTCTGCAGAATCTGGCCACCAAAGTTGGGCAGCACTGGGGTGAGGATCAAGCATGATGGTTTCTTGGTTACAACTTTGGTAAAATGAAAAGTAGATTCAATTTTTTAGCAATAGAGGACACCTTTCCATAATATTCTGGGAAGATGTAATAGCTTGTTCTACTACCCAAATAGTTTTGATGAATCAGGTAAATGGAGTTGATGATAAGCATGGAATCCTGTGTTTTCATTTGCATGTGTTTAGTGATACAAATTTTCTTCCTGTACTTTTGGAGCGAGGATGTATGTTATCCACTGTATTTTACATAAGCAAAAAAAAAAAAGCTACATTTGGCTGGTTCTTATTGGGAAATTGTGTCACAAGGGTGCAATAAAGATGTCAATTTTATGCAACAGATGTAGAACTGGACACATTGAATTATGAAGATGGAGCGGAATGCAGACAATTAATAATGCTACTGCTCTAAAATATAGATGAATTTTAAAGAAATGTTTTTGTTAGTTGTCTTGATGTTGTACAATAAGATGATTTCTACTCTCTGCTTTGTACAGTTAATTTAAGTGTTCTTTATTCTGTAAAGTCTATGCCAACTAGTCTAAAAGGCGGTCAAAACTGAGACACTATTTTTTCAGTAAATGGACATTTGTCCAAAGGATTGAATTTTAAGGATGGTCTTGGCCACATCATGTACATTCATGTCCTATGCATTGAATGACACAAATATGCAAAACATATAAAAAGAGTTATGTCAGTTTCTATTTGCAATTTATCATGTTCATTGTACTTTTTCTATTTTGGAAGAATGTATTTAGGATGTACTTAAAATTAATTATTAGTGTACTATGTAATGGGAAATTAGGAAGGATATAAAGGAACCAGGTTCTTTGCCTAGAGCATAATTAACTAAATCCTTTAGATGCTTGAGTGTTTTCTTACTAACTTTTCTCTAATGTTGTTCTTTAAAACCCCTTGGTAGAATGGAATTAGCCAAATATCCAATGTGAATTATCACATCCATACTTGTTTAGTTGAAAATATAATAGAATGGTGTGGATTTAAATGTGCCAATTTATTAACCTTGGAATTTGTTAGACATTTTTGTTTTGTATGAAGCACTTATATTTCTCAGAAATATGAGTGGAACTTCTATTATGTTCTTTAAGAAATTCATCTTAATTCACACTTGTCA
This sequence comes from Cacajao melanocephalus, assembly GCA_963573385.1. Taxonomy (NCBI): domain Eukaryota; kingdom Metazoa; phylum Chordata; class Mammalia; order Primates; family Pitheciidae; genus Cacajao; species Cacajao melanocephalus. The sequence continues at coordinate 90,452 of CAUYLG010013635.1, forward strand.
AAAAGCTGCATTTCCCTTCTGTAGCCTGCTCCTCGGGCATCCAAACAATACACACAAGACTGCTCACCTTTCCTTTTTTTCCCTGCTCCTTCTCTGGCACTCAGCTCCTGGCTTCCTTGACCCTGAATGCGTCAAACCCGTGACTCTGCAGAGAGCCTAGCACATGATAGGAGCTTCGTAAATGTTGGTATGCTTAAGCTTTTTGGTATAAGGACAGTACCTACCTCATGAAGCGTTCATGAAGATTACATGAGCTAAATGCAAACTAAGTTCAGTTGTTAACAAGCGGTCACAATCAGGAATAATGGTTTCTTGGTTGCAACTTTGGTAAAATGAAAAGTAGATTCAATTATTTAGCAGTGGGGGCTTTTATGGGCTTTGAATGGCGGAATGCATGCTGATGGGTCCATGGGGTGGGCTTGGAAAAAGCACCATTTGATTGGTTGAAAGTCATCATTCAGAAGGAACCAATCGAGAGAGTGGGTAAGACAGGGATCCAAGTTTTCACTCCAGTGGCGGACTCTATCCGGAACTGGCACCTCAGTTTTCAGGCTTTAAACTGTCCTTTGGCTTGAAGGTCAGGTTTCACCAGGGACCTATCCCTAGTTGCCTAGGAATTTGTCTATTTCCTGTTGCTATCATCATCATCATCATCATCATTGCCTTTAGATAAAATTAAATACTCATTACAAGTAGAGATATTTCCCTGAGAAAAGAAAATGTATATCATTTCTCTTTCTTCTCATTTCACAGACATAGTAAATTTTCCAAGGACCCTTGAATGACATCTCTAACACCTTTGCTTTAAAGGGAAAAGCAAGAGATCCGGGGGTTGGAATATCTTACCCAAGATTATAGAGCTAATTAATGAGCAACAAATTCTGAGTCGATGTATTTTGATATCTCTGGGATCAATGCATGTTTTCTACACAGCAGAATCTCTCTCTTCCCCTGTAGCTTCCAAAGCTGCTAAAGACAAACCCTCATATTAATATCCTGTGGGTTTATTCTAGGTTGAAACCTTTGCCCTCGTTATCAGGTATCTGTTAACAATAGCCTGTGGGGTGGTTCCTAAGGCTCTTACTGCAAAGGTTGATACATGGAAACATAGACGTTGCCTTACGATGAAGCCAGAGAAGCTACGCTGCTCTGAAAGCTGCCCATCTGTGTACTCCAGCTCTACGAGACCCAGAGACAGGCCAACAGGCCAGTCTTCATGGGCTTGTGATCTGAAGGCTACAGACCTTAGAAGAGCCCCATGCTTAGTCTAATGCTCTCCTGTGGCTATCTTAAAATTCTTAATGTTTTTTGAATTAAATCCCACCTTGTCATGTTTCTCTCGGCCTCACAAAGCATTTGGCCTGTCTTCTGTAGAAGTAGTGGATCTTTGATAAATCCCTGGGCGCTCAGGGAACCGCTGTTGTATGGGAGCAATTGCTATGCTTTTAATAACAAAAGTCAGGACTAGAAACCCCCCAGTTAGTGATATAGATGAAAACAGTATTTTCATTAGAGCAGAATATATTTTTTCTAAGAGGACATTTTGGCTTTGAAATGACAGAGGAAGAGAAAAGTCATTTTCTGCTCTGAGACAGCTGTATCCTTAGTGACTTGAAGGACACTAACAGAACTCTCTAGCTTTTACTTGGACAAATTCCTCTCAAGCTCTATTTAAAGCGGCTTTGTTCTAATATTTTTTTAAATAAAGAACATAATTTGACACATAAGAATAAAGTTAATCGTGCTTTGGTAGAATCTGTGCAAAAGAAAAATAGCTTTACTGGGACATCCACCAGCATGTTGACCGTTAGACTAATGGCTTTGTTGAAAAGTAAGGTAGTAACATTCAAAATCACAGAATTACATTCCCAAAAAGCAAATAACTTTGGATGTGATTAGCATTTTATTCTAGACAACTGGAGAAGCTCAAACTAATATGATTCACAACATGGGTCCACGTTTACACTGATATTAAGAGAGCCTTGGCCAAATGACCTGCCCACCATGGAGAGCTCCACCAAATCATTTACCTCCTGGGCAGACAGGAGGGCTGAAGAAGCAGACTGGTGAGAAATGGGCAGCTCACTCTGAATCTTTGCCCTTTGAATTAATTCTAGTTGACCTACTTGAGCAACGATTGAGGAATTTTTGATTCAGTTTGCTCTGATCTATCCCCTGGTGAGCATGGGCTTGTTATTTTTTAATGAAACTATTTTCACAGCCTGTTGTTTCTGGTGTCAGGGATAGAGGAGAGTGAAGTTATTTATTTTTGTTCTTATTCCATTTTTTTTTTCATAAATCCTAGTGCTGCTTATGCTGCTGAATTGCATTTAACCGGAGTCTTGCAGCAAAGCATACTTTCTAGCAAACAGTGTGAGAACACTAACAAAGGATAAAAATAATACCAGGCAATGACCAATGAGAAAAACCACACACACACACACACACACACACACACACACACACACACACAGCCTTTTCATAGCAGATGCAGGAATTGTAATTACACATTTTGTCATCCCTTCTGCTTTATGTAACAATATCTGTTGGGAAGTACTTGTCCCAACATTGAATATTTCTTATCCAATTCATATCTTATCTCTTAAAATCAATGTAAAAGTGCTGCTTTATATTTTTGTCTGATAAAGTGAACTGTTTTGTTACTCCAGTTTTCGCCCTTTGGCAGTAAGGGTGAGTTAAAGTCAATCTCTGTTCTCCCAAGAGGAGTTTTCCAATTAGAAACACTTTATTTCTAGAATAAGGAGGATCTGACTGCACAGTTAGCAACCCCCAATTTGTGAGACTTCATCCCCACCTTTCAAAACTTGCTTTAGTGGGATTGGAGGTTTTTTTGGTAAATTACTATTAGAGTTTCAGAAGTGCATAGAATTCTCAGTTATTTAGAAAGCAGCTGGGTACAGAAGTCAAGCTGAGCTAACTTTTAAAATAAAACAAATGGAGAAGCAATACTGCAGAAAAGAGTAGATTTATTTCACCGTATGAGCTTTAGTACATTAAAAGCAATGCGCTAACAACAGTCGGGACAGATTTACAGATAAGATGTCCTTAGCTACCCAGCCATATATCTTCCTTTATTTTTACATTTCTTAATAAAATAATCAGAGAATAGGTTTACAAAACTGACTATCATTATCATAACAATAATCTTGTTTAAATTCAAACTGTCCTCTAGGATCGATGTCTAAAGAAGAGATTTATCGTAATCTGTCTTTTTAAAAGAAAAAAAACAGTAGATTATATAGGAATTACTATTTGGATTCTATATTTCTAAAGACAGCAACTCTGTAATTTTTGGAACAGCTCACTATAATAAAACATCAGTAGGCTTTCAGTTTCAAACGAATAAGTGATCACAGGAAGAATGTATCAGCACGCTAAATATTCTCTAAAGCTGGTAAAATCACACTCATATCTCTAATTCAGGGTTAGGGTGGGTAACTGGGCCACAGAAATAATATCTACATTTCGATACTTAGACACAACAAAAAATTAAATATTTGGAAATATCAGTGGTATTCGGTGGAACTTCCTAATCAAGTCCTGAGTGACAAGTAGAATTACTCTAACTTAGAAAATACTCCAGGAGCACCATATAGAGAATGTCCTGTGGGGTTATCACACACAGTGTGTGTGTCACAATCATCTCCAAGTGACCGTCTTTTGCCTCCTTCCTTGATATTACCCTCTTGATTCCTCCAACAGTGCTCCACCAACAGCTGGTATGACTGGGTCATGAAAGTTCCATCTTGGAAAATTCAAATTACTTACATTCACTCAACATTTATGTCTAATCCTTTGACTTTAAAATAATAACTCCTAATATCTTAGGGAGGAGGGAGTGACATTGCAGTCAACAGCCAGGACGTTTAGATTCCTTCAGAATAATCTAAGTCCTCCATCTGCCATACTCCTACCTTGCATTTTATCATGAAGTGACACATAGTAGAAGAGCAGTATAATAAATTTAAGCCAATGACTTACTAGTTTCCCCAAGGGTAGAAATCCCCTCTGTTTCTTTTCTCTTTTGTTTCCAGGTTAAAGGGTGCATTTGCTGACATCTAATACCATGCATGCTGACCTGAAGGAATTTCCCTGGGGGAATGTGAGATGTATATGTCTTTTTTATAGTCTCATGGGAGACTTTTACTTTTAGATAATCACAGGTAAATCAATATGGTTTTAGTCCTTCTGAACTAATAATATATGTTTACTGAATTGGATTATACGACATGTTATAAATTAAAATTATCTTATTTTCTTTCTTAAGATGCTTTTCAGCACTTTGTAGTGATACAATTTCTGTAGTGGAATAGTCTATTGAAGAAGTGTTTCAGCCAGGCTCTGTGGCTTATACCTGTAATCGCAGCACTTTGAGGGGCAGAGGAGGGAAGATTACTTGAAGCCAGGAGTTCGAGACCAGCCTGAGCAACAAAGTGATACCCCTCATCTCTAAAAAAAAAAGTTTAAAAAAGTTAGCTGAGCCTGGTGGTGCATGCCTGTAGTCCCAGCTACTCAAGAAGCTGAGGCATGAGTTTCACTTGAGTCCAGAAGTTCAAGGCTGCAGTGAGCTATGATCCTGTGCACTACACTCTAGCCCAGGTGACAGAGTGAAACCAGTTTCTTTAAAAAAAAACAGCAACAACAACAGGGTTTTGATAATTCAAACTCTGCTAAAAATTGCTTTGTTAAGTTTATAAATTATGCCAAAAATGTGTGCCGTTTTAAAACTGAGTAAGCATTTTAACTAGAATGCTTTGTCTTAGCCTAAAAATGTTATCTGTTATATAATTATTTTCTATTGACTCACAGAAGATGCTAGAAATAACTATGTAATTGCTCAATAATGAGCCAAGTTTCTAGGGAGTGAAGGGGGTTGTCCTTGGTTAAAAACTGGGTAATTTTTAAACTAAATTAGCTTTTCTAGGGCTTAAAGATACATTTCTGTAAAAAAATACTCATTTATTTTTCAACCTACATTAAAAGAAGAATATTATGAGTACCTCTTTTTTTTTTTTTTTTTTTTTTTTTTTTTTTGTTTGGTTGAAAAAAGTGGAAAGTTGCAAAGGTGCCGGGGCACAAAAAAACCACACCGCAGTCCAAATGGAGGGGGGCAAA